>JABXWE010018544.1:0-36973 GCA_014611495.1 Limonius californicus | reverse complement strand
AGTCATTTTAACATAAATATTGTGTGTCAACGACGGCAAGTTTTGTTCTCTGAGTGCTCAAGAATTAAGATTCTGTAATTCGGATTTTTGGTGTTAAACTTGTCATATTTTAACCAATATTCATATCATTATATGTGTTTTAAAGTTTACTGTGTCTTATTGTGTCTTTTGTACTTGTTGTGTAAGGATTTTGCAAGCTTTAAATATACAGGTGAAGGCACAATTAAAGGTAGGTTCCCTTACCGTAAGCTGTTGGCTCTCGGCCTTCCGCGAGGACCTACAAAATTAGCTTGATTCGGAAGGTGGCGCCCACTTATTTTGACTCGCCCCGTACACAATTTTAAGCATTTTCTCTATAAGCAATTTCAGCGAACTCCTCTGAGCAAGCCGCTGGCCTTTACCATCTTTTTTTGTTTGCGGGTCCAAGAAAAGCGCGTTTGGCCGTACCGAAAATTTCTTATCACGCCAACTTGCGGTTTTCTCTGTCCCATAATTCTCGTAGCGAGAATCGGCCCGTAACAAATTTGGCGCCGCAACGTGAAACTGTTTTGGACCGTAACAATACCAACGTATAGTATGGATATTTTGGAGGAATTTATAACGTGAATTTTGGTTTCGAGATGAAATTTATCTAGATTAACCCCAGAATACATACATCTATGAAAGTTACGTTAGTGCATACGTGGTGTCTTTTTTTTAATAAGAGTTTTGAATTTATTATACGGCCGTTTTCAATTTCTGGAATATAATTTGTGGTCGCTTAGATATACAGTGCGAGTGTAAAGTCTGGAACTATCGAAATAAATCTTCTATTCGCTATACCTCAGAAACAAAAGACAATCTACAAATAACGATTACACTCAAATATGTCTAATTTAAGATAAAAATCAACGTGTTGGAGGATTTTTTTAATTTAATATAAGATTTATTTCGATAGTTTCAGACTTTACACTCGCACTGTGTATATAAAGTGTACACCGGAATTTAAAGTTGTTAAAATATTTATTTAATATGAATATAAACTTGCATTACTAATTAAGTTATGAAGCTATGAACTCTGGACTGAACACATACTAATATTTAAATTAAACAGTTTTTACAAATTACTGCCCCATGTTCAGCACATAAATTACACTTGTACTTCTCGCAGTTGTTTCTTACTTCCCTGTTCCTGCTGCGTGGACAAATGCTGCAGCGTCCACCATTATTTATATATTGAGCAGTGACAGGTTCAATGCCGTCTTGACCAAGAATATCTCGTATAATAGTTTTGAGGATATGCGGCATGTTTTTTTCAATAGCCTTATTTTCAAATATGGAGTTATAAGTTGATTAGCTAGGTTCTTTAAAAAATGTCTTCGAGAAGTACTGTTCTTGCAGACTTTTTAAATGAGCATTAATAGCACCACCATCCAACATACTATAAAACACTCTCATTGGCCACCATCTAATTTGTCTTGTGACGGTTGATGAATGACACATCTGATCAAATGTATACTCCAGATTTTGTACTATTATAAAAGAGCACTATTTCTGGCTTCCTTGTAGCATCATCAACTGATTTATCACCATGCATTGTAGAGATTAGAATACTGTTATTTCCTTTTCTTTGAGACCAAGATACCATAACTATTTTGGCATCAAACGCAAACATGGATGATTGAGGTTCTCTGCCTTTTGTTTTCAAAAAATATGGAGGAATATCTTCTATATACTTTCGTAGGGTCCCAACTAGAGTTAACTTCTTTTCATCCAATAATTTAATGGCTAGTGGAATAGAGGTGATCCAATTATCCATGGTAAAATTTATGTTGGTGCCATGAATCGGTTCAGTCAGCTGCAATACATACTGAGTTGGTATGGACTCAGTACTTGGCTCTCTATTCTTTTCCAATATAAAGAATACCAGGAAGCATATAGCTTGTTTTAGCATCTCTCATCATAGCGGTTTTGATGCGATATTTATCAGGTTTGTTAGGAATATAAACCCTAAAAGGACATTTTCCTCTAAATCCTAACAGCTGTTCATCTATGGTCATGAATTCAGAAAGAGTGTATGAATCTCGGCAGTTTGATGCGTATTTGTTCCAAATGTATCTAATTGGGGCGAATTTATCGGATGCACGTCTCTCGTCACGGGTTGATTTAGCATCAGATCGTAAACAGTTTAGAAGGAATTGAAATCTATTTCTAGACATAGTTGCTTTATAAATAGGATTTCCTAAATCTTTGGACCACAACTCAAGATTCACGTTCATCACTTATCTGTAGGGAATTGCCTTTGGGTTCTGGTTTCTGCCTCACAATGTTTCTTTTACTTGTACGAGAATTTTTCTTTTCGGTGGGATTTGTATTCCACCTATAGCCTTTTTTCCCGTATACAATGTTTCGTGGAAGTTCGTCTTCATCACTTAAGCGATGATTTTCGACATCAGATGGAACAAAATCATCATCCTCTACAGGGTATTCTTCTAAATTTCCTTCAGTTTCCGCAACTGTTTTTAAGATCCTCGTAGGATTTGTCATCATTCGCAATAGCTGCCAACTCTGCGTCAATTAAAGATTGGGAAGAAGAAGAAGTCATGTTTCTAAAGACAATGTGCTTACTAGTTACTGTAATTGTAATGCAGCAATTTCCTACCTAAAACATTTTATATTTCTCAAGCACACCTACTATTTAACAAAATTCAGATCGAACAGAACTGAGGGAAGTAATAGCTAACTGGGAATCTTATAAAGAAAATAGTGATAGTTCTCATAACAAACACTTTGCTTTTTTACGTTACTATGAAAAATATGTACGTAAACTGACAGAATGCAAGTTGTTACCGACCGACGCCTACCGATAAAAAGTGTTACGCGATTGCATAGTTGGCGTCACATGCGACACCAACTAACTAAAAAAATAATTATAAAGCTTATAAAATTTTTACGCATAAAATAAAGAGAAAGATCAGCAATAATCTTCTGGGAAGGTACGGAATATATGAAAAACTAGATAGTTAAATAGGTGGTGTCTCATATGACGCCAGCTATGCATTCTAGGGTTAAGATTGAGTGTTGTTGACCCTAGTGTATTTGTGTCAGGAGTTATTCCTGTAATTGAAATAATTTCGTCCTTCTTTAGCCAAGTTTTAGAAGGGATTAAAGAATCATGTTTAATTAGAGAGATTCTCGCACCAGTGTATAAAAAAGGTTAAATTTCTGCTGGAATTCGAAGCCTGAAATGTAAGGATGCGTTGCCATTTTTTTGGAATTTATATTGATTATTCGGTGTTCAATGACATGAACGCCTCCTGAATATGGAGATCCTCTGCAAGGACGTTCGTTTCCAGAGGCAGCTCGGAGTTTAAATGATTGACTTTTGGGACAAGACAAGAGGAACAGAGTAGTGTTTGTTTCTGTTGTTCCTTATATTGTCTTTTTCGGTACTCTGATATAATCTGACCTTTGGTTTTGCAATAATGGCAATATTTTGAAGAGTCATAAATGGATGATTGTGGTCGTTGGAAGGTTGGGGTATTAGGTGTATTAAAAGGGGTTTGAAAAGACCTCGGTTTCCTACGACAGTGGTGAGTAGAATGGTTACTTCGGTAGCAATATGTGCAATATAGCTGACTCATGGGGTTTTTATTTTGCGATCGAGTGTAACTAAAAATTTTTTCTTCTTGAAGGGTTATGGAAAAAGCTTCATTAAGCGAATTGATGTTCCTTGCTCTTAACATTTGAGAAATTTCTGCCTTACAATGCAAAATGAATCGTCTAAGCGCTGTTTTTTGAATAGAAAGTTTGATACCTGTTAATTCGTTTGTATTTGTACACTGATTAATCTCGGCAGATATACAGTCGTTTTTAAATTTTTCAATGCGTTTGTAATAGTCAGCAATAGTTTCGTTATGGTTTTGTTTAACAGTTTCTAATTGTTCGTGTAACGGCGTTAAATCTTGTTCGTGGTGATAATAAGCTTCTAATTTACTTTTTAATTGTGTCCAACTGTGGATTTTATCAAAATTTCTTTCATTGATAATATTACTAGAAAGTTGGGCAGCGATGTATAAAAACAAATGAGATGTTTGCCTAGGATGAGCTAATTGGTAGGCACTGTTACAATTTTTAATAAAAGTAGTGAGTTCTTTTCTCATGCCATTAAAAGGTTTAATAAATTTGAATAGTAGGGTTAGTGATAGGTTTTCGGTTGGAGCATCTTCGGTTTCATGCCCTGTCTCAGAATCAAGTGATTTTTCAGAAATTTCAGGTTTTGGGCTAGTTTGAATTTTGGTATCGGTTTTTTCTTTGTCGGCGGACATGTTTAGGTTATGGTAGATAGGCATTTTGGAAGGAGAACAAAAACGGTACTTACAGTTGTTTTTCCTTTTGTTGAAGCCTGTGGGGCTAGATGATATCTAAGATTGTGGTTGCTCACTGGGAACGTTGGCTTCGCTTGGAAGTGACCACTTCTTCGAATCGGCTGGCGATCGAATAGTTGCGGGTTGTCGGAATGTGCACATACCTTGCTTCGAACTGCGTTGACAGCTGGGGTAATGATGGTGTTGCGCTTGGTGATGAGGGCTGCTGGTTCTTCAGTTAAGTGTTGATACATACCCACGTTGCTAGAAACCGCTGGGGTATTGGAACAGCGCATTGACCACTGGGGCAAAAGTTGTCCCTTCGCTCGGTGAAGAGGGCTGTTCGCTCTTCAGTTAAGTGTTGGTACACACCCACGTTGCTAGAAACCGCTGGGGTACTGGAACAGCGTGTTAACCACGGGGGTAAAGGTTGTCCCTTCGCTCGGTGGCTGAATGTATCCCACTTCTGACACCAATTTATGTTGAATAGCGGTTGGGACCAATTTATTATCTGAAGGTTTTCTCCGACACCAGGGCAGCTTTATAGAAAGTGGAGGCTGGGTACTCCTGTTTGGTAGTAGAGTGCTTGAACTCGCGACGAAAGTGCAGGTAAACTACCACACAATTAATTATTGAACTTCAGCACAAGTTCAGATTGTACGGCCACACAATAACTCTTACTGGAGTCCACTAATTAATAGTAAAATAACAGTCTTCAAATAGACTTAACAACCTTATTTTATGTACCAGAAGTATACTACTTGAGGTTGGATTAGGAACTGATGCTACAAACTTTCGAGCTGCTTCTATACAACGTTTTATCTATAATAAATCTGTCGCCTGAAAGATACAGCTTAATGTTATACAAATTATAATGTGTTGTTGACATGGAACAATCTATATTCATTTTTAATTAATTGTTTATTGTTGCCCTTGCGAGCACGCTACTGAACTATCCAATACTTAAACATATTTTATGTACATGCCTGATAACAAATTCAATTAGAATTAACAGAAGCTGTATATAAACAGAATTACAGAATGCACTTGAATGAACGTAAAAAGCAGCAAAACCCAACTACTGAAGCACAGACGCAAAGAACTATGACTATACCCTTGCACTGCAAACTAAATATGCGTGTGTCAACATGTGTTTGTGTTGCCGCAACGTTATCAGTATCACTACGTCTGTTCGCCGACCGGTTGCCGAAGTATAGATATTAGGTACTAATTCAGGGTATTGGTAATTTCCGCACTAAGTACCCCGCCCTGATAACATGGCGTGTAAATTCGGCACCAACTTGTTTAATGCCCCTTAATCCCGCAGGTAAATTCCGCACCAATATTTAAGTTCGTTTTGAAAATTTTCCAGTAGTAGTAGATTATTGTGAGAAGACACTTATTAGTATATTAGTTTAAACTTTTATTATTTATATACATATACATTTATTATAACGTACATAAAAACTGTCAATTTATTTAATTCATTGCAAATATAAATTTTTATATACATATAATATACAATTGCAAATTTGTCACAGAATTCATGTTATATATAATGAATTATAACAACAAAGTCATACAGCCCATTACTTTTTACAAGGATCCCACTTATATGACACACATTTTACAAAATGTAAACGTGTTATGCTTTTATTAAAGAATGACTCTAATAAAAGATTTATAGAATCTTGACGATTCTTTACATTTCGATTGTGAGTTTTACATAAAACATGGAAACTTTGAATTTTTATGTAAGTGTCAATTTGAAACTCTTTTAGTTTTTCCAAAAAAATGTAAATATTAGGATGTGCAGCGTAAAACGAACCATTTAGCCTCGAATGAAATGACTCACACGCATTTGTTGTACGAGTCAAAGCTGCAGTAGCGGCTGCCCATATAAAAGGAGGAAATATTGCGTCTTCTTGTATATATGTATCCGTTAAATAATCGGCATAGCGGTTTACCCGTTCATCATTTGGTTTTTCTTCAATTAGTTCTACGAATGCATCTCCTACCTCATCTGCTGGTACATAGCATAATCCAAAGGTATGCCTAGAACAAAATAAATTTAAAAAATGAACATGTACAACACCAACAAGACATATTTACAATAGTGTAAACTCGGTTTTATATTTATTATTTAATTACCTTAGCCATTTCCCAATTTCCGTGTTCGACTTATACTCCTTTACCAATCCAAGGACCTGAATTCTCCGATACCAAGATTGAGTTAAATGGAATTTGCATCCAATAATTTCTACTTTATTACACCATGCTTCATAAACTGCTTCGTGTTTTGGGATGTAAGTTTAAACCGTAAATGTTGTAACACTTTTCTTTTATTTCTTGAAAAAGTTTGATATAAGTTGACTTTTGTTTATTTGGTAACAAACAAAAAACTAGAGGCACATAATGTCCATTTTGAAAACCATGCAGGGTAAATAATTGTACAAAGAATTTTGCACAGTAGTTAAAGGTGCCATCTAACTATATGTTTTCTGTTTCACAAAGAAACCGTATGTTAGTAGCACACGTGAAAACTATGATGTTATTTTCTCTATTATTAATGAATATAAATTCTTCTTCGCGGCTGGTTTTCAAACACATGTTATCTAATATGTTATGTATATCTTGGACACACTTCGGCAATGCTGATGGTAAGTGTAAACGTCTTGCATTATAGATATTTCGTCTTATGCACTCTACATCTGTACTGGTAATTGTTTCTGGCAAATTTTCTTTAAATTCACTACGTATAATTTTCGACGGCTTCTCCACTAAATCTTGTACAGCCTTTCTTTTGCACGCATTACTTACTAACTGTCTTGCCAATTTTTCTGAATTTTGGTCGTGGTTGTGGTTAATTTTACTCCGCACCACAAGATGTTCTGGTCCAATAGTGTGAACAGTTGATGAACAAGTCTTCTGCACACATCGCCATAGCACTTCACCACTTTTTAATGTTTTGCACTTGGAAAACTTATGTTTATTAATAAGCAGCAAATTTGCCCCGCGATTACTTAATATAATTTCTACTTCCATCGCGTCTTTACTTCTTCACCCTTCAAGTTAGCCTATTAAACTAATGATAAATATTTCTTTCTTTCTTATATAGCCCAGTTGGTTTTGCTTTCTAAAATTACCTGCTTTACCCTTATCGCTACCCTTAATTACACCCTATCAGTTGGTCACCTTATCGTAAAGTTTTAATCTTGGTGCGGAAAATACATGTCAAATTAAGGAGTATTAAATCTTGGGTTGTCATTAAAGGATTATTGGTGCGGAATATACATGTGCCCCTAATACAGACAATTGTTATCGTAAAAAAATATAGATCTATTTTTATAAATAATATAATTTCATTTCACTATTTTACTGGTGCCGCCTGACACTTGTTGAAGAAAAGCCTTATATTTTTTATTGTCAAATAGATTTCTTTGAATTTGGCGACTCCGAAAAATTTTCTCGCGACCCACGGTTTGCGCACCACTAATCTACAGCAGGATTGGCCAACTTGTTTGTCATTAATATCGACTTTATAGGTTAACAATGAGTCGAGATCTACATTCGAAATTTTTCGTTTGATGATGAGAGGAGAGATAGGAATAAAATATTTTAAAAAATATTTGTGTAGCAGTATTTTTATTAAATATCACAGCAAAGAAAATTAACACAAAAATCGTTATACATATGCATACAAAGAGTAATTTGAGCCTTTTTCCACCAAATGGTCATATTGTGGAGTATATGTCGACAAACATAATCTTAATGAATCTTCAGTGCGCGACTCTGTCAAGCAGGAACGATGTTTATTCTTTGTTAATTTTAGATAAAAAAACGCAGATTCACATAAATATGTTAATCCAAAACAAGAGTGAATAAAAGTAGAGCATTTTTTTAGTTGGGATATTTTTCGCTGTTTACTTACTTCTATAAATCTGTTTCGTATTCTCTTGCTTTTAAAATTAAATCTGTCTGCAGTGTTAATATTTCACTTTCTGTGACATTTTTTCCTAATCAAAAATTGTGGATATGATTAATGCAATATGTTTCTTATTTGATTTTTTTTAAATGCTTAATAGATACTGAACGACATATTCAATTTTGTCAAAATCATTAAACCTAATATCAAAATCTTGAATAACGTGTTAAATTTCTACAACATATTTTTCAAAATTGCAATTAAAATGTGGATTTTTTTAAATGGTCATTAATATTTGTAAAGTGGTCAATATTATTTTCTTGCAAATCGTTCATTAACATTATAAACCTGTTTTTATGAGAACGAACACTGCTAATCAAATCACTTATTGTCTTATTTTTTCCTTGCAGTTCTAAATTTAATTCGCTTAGTTTACCTGTAAAATCTGTTAAAAACATTGTTAAAGAGAACTTCCTCGAATTGAGTTAACAATATTGAGCGAAATACCTATGATTTCTTTTGTATTTAATCTTTTACTAGTTAAAACTTGTTGGTAAATTAAACAATAACTTAAAAAAGCTGGATAATCGTCATTTTTCGACATAGTGCAATGAACCCATAGCCACCTATAAATGGGTATTTTGGATTCACAAATAAAAGTTTTTAAACGCATTATAAATATCAACACCTCTAGTTCTTTCTTTCAGAGGAATCATAGCATTTTTTCTTTAGAACTGAAATCCAAATAAAAATATGCAATTGAGCTGTATCACTAATATCGGATGATTCATCAATTTCCAAGGAAAAACATACACATTTGTTGATATCGTCAAATAATTGATCCTTAATATTACTACTCATTTTCTCACTTCTCCGCATTACGGTATTTTCAGACAATTGTAAATCCTTAATGTGTAGAGCGTTATAAACGTTCCTAACTAAGTACAACTAAAAAAACACTTGAACGCTTCTAACACTTTATTAATGCTCCTACCTACTAAACACGTCCGTTACCTGCGGCAGCACATTAAAGACAACCCCAGCAACAGTCTTCCTTGGTTAGCACTCCTACCCCTTCCTATCATCAGAGCATTACCAACTGCTGCAAGGCGCCAAATTTAAAATTTTAAAAATATCCTATAGTTCGGCCTTGACCGAAGATTGTCCTCAATCTTACAGTAGACATAACATAGATTATCATAACGATACATAATACAAAGCAATTACACAACATACAGTAATCAAGCACGGAAAACAATATAAAATTTTATATACATATACATTGTAAATTAAAGAATGAGCAATCTGTAAAACTTATACTAACATAAAGATACAGCAAAAATATAAAACTTAAGTTAAAAGAAGGTAGCAATCGATGAGCAGGCCATGACGTACAAGACCTACAAATGAATTGTCAATACACATGATAAGCACGACTAATGATCATCCAAGGTCTCATGTGAGTAGGATCCAGTACCCCTTGATAAGGAATTTGAGTTACCTGAAATCCTTCAATGTCCGTTACTACATACCTATCATTTGGTAGCACTTTCTGTACCACATACGGTCCCTTCAATTTAGGAGTTAGTTTTTTGTTAACCCCCTTACTAAACGTTACATTGATTAAATCATGCGACACAAAACCCTACCAAGAAGGCAATTGTGTACCATGGTAGCTGGTGGCACGACATAAAATTGAACGGGCACCTCAATATCGGACACAATAACTTTCTGCCACACGATACCAAGAATGTGCAATTTACTTTTGTTAATTCCCTCAAAGCCTAACCCTTGCTCATATGGCCTAACTAAATCGGTAGGTACTAAACTATTAATTATTAACGAAATAGGACTACCAGTGTCGACAATAGCTTCTATTGACGATTTTCTATGTTCGGTGGTCAGACTTAGCGTATACACAGGTGCGACTGGACTGCCGCCTTGGTGACTGGTGCTGTCAGTAGGACGAGATGCTCCGGACTGCCTTGCCTGTGGACAATCTCGCTTCACGTGATCTCTTGCACCACATGCGTAGCATGAACCGCTTTCTCGCCTAGGCTTCGGGCACGACGCCATCCAATGATCCGTGCAGTTACAGTTGAAACATCTGTTAACCTTCGCCCTATGACCTGCCGTTGCTGCTCCAGCTGGCACAACCGCACTAAACGTAGCCGGACTACTCGCGTGAGTTCGAACTACGCTACACGGAACCCGCTGACCCCTCTCACTTGCGGTTATGTTGTTCATAATTGTCAATAAATGATTTAAACTTTTAAACTCTTTCATTTTGGCCATGCTTTGAATCGACAGATTGTCGAATCCATCTACTTCTTACGCAATCAGGTCACTTTCACATAATTTCAAACGATTCCCCAACATTACTTTGTTCATGTAGTAGGCATTAAAACTGTCTGCCCTTTCCCACTTCCGGCTTTCAAAAGTTCTCATCAACGCGATCCTGTCCTCTTTCACCGCAAACATTCGCGTCAACGATTCGCAAAACTGTGCCAAATCATAACTTACATGCTCTGGCCGTGAATGATACCAATCAAGGGCCGTACCTTTCAATTTGCTAATTAACACTAATAACAATACCCCGCTGGGAGAATACTTGGTTCTAATCGCATCTACCCTTTCAAACCATACTTGCACGTGGTCGTCGGGTCTGTCGCTAAATTCCAGCACCAGCGATGCTAATTCCGCCTGCTTGATCTTGGTTTGATCTTGCAATGTGACTGCCCTAACTGTTGCTGCTATTAATTCCTCGATGCTGATACTGAAAGATGGTGTTGCTCCGGTTACTAGATTGGTGGCCTCGGTCCCCTCGTTTCCTTCCGCCACAACATGCGGCACGTGGTCGTCACCACGCATCTTGTATCGCTAAATATCTAAACAATCTTAAGGTTTTCGAGCACTAATTTTACATGCCGCGGTTTCTATCCCACTTTTGAAATTTGTAGGGCTTTATAAACGTTCCTAACTAAGTACGACTAAAAAAACACTTGAACGCTTCTAAAACTTTATTAATGCTCCTACCTACTAAACACGTCCATTAACTTCGACAGCACATTAAAGACAACCCCAGCAACAGTCTTCCTTGGTTAGCACTCCTACCCCTTCCTATCATCAGAGCATTGCCAACTGCTGCAAGACGCCGAATTTAAAATTTAAAAAATATCTATAAGTGCATGTAAGAATTTCATATTTATTCTTAAAGTCGTTAAAAAGTGAATCTGATAATTCCAGAAATAGGCTTTTTAAACAGACTTTGTTGGGCTGATAATTGAGTCTTGAGATCAGCAATTTTTTTAATTTGTAGGTTGCTATATGCGGGATAATTAAGGCAACAGTCAACGGAACGATGTAATATATATTCGACAATATTTATTTTTTATGCCAACCTATAAAACTTTTTTAGTTCGCCGACCAACCAATAGCTCCTACACCGGACAAGGTGTTGTAGTTCGATTTATAAGAACGTTTTGACCATACGTCAGCTTCTTCTCTTTTCCTGCTTCTATTATTTTATCCCATGCTAAGGCTGTTATACCAGTATATACTGTTTCCTGATGTTTGAAAAATGTCCGACTCGATATTGATGGAATATTTAATGCAGAAGTGATTTTTTCCAAACACGCGTAACTTCACCGATGCATACAATTCCTACCAGACAAAACACAAACTGAATTAAGCAATAACAAGAAAATATTGAAATTATGCGGTACCAGCTACACTTGGCTGTGCACGATTCCAATACTTTCCTGTGCTTGTTACAAATATGGAAAGTAACGATGATAAATTGTTTATACAACAAAATTCGAATCTGAAGGAAACTACATTAGGTAATTTTCAATTTTAATAAATTATTTCAGAACCAGTTTGTGTTTGAATTCCTTTTCGAATTTTGTGGAATAAATAATTTGTCATTGGTTTTCATTTGGTTTTGACAATTTTTATTGTTTCCCTGACTTTCTAGTTTCTAGCTAGCCCAAACGAATAATTTAAATTCAGTCCGTGTGAAAAGGCACAAATAGTTCAAACGTTGAATTTTGTATTGAAACTCGGTATACAGAGTGAAAATTGGACACCTTTTCCTAATTCATTTTTAGTATCTCGAAAAATAAATAAAATACGGGGGTGTCTTCATCGTGTGTCACTTTCTCTAAATTACTAGTTTCAAAATCGGACTTTGCCTAAATTTAAGCTTAGGTAACAAAATACGCACGGAATTGCAAGACATGTTCGGTAATTATGTATACTAAATTTAATTATAAAATATTAGTTACCTGACACTGCAGCCGTTGTAACTTCAAGTTGATCTTTAGCTAGATCTTCCGTGAATATAGTATCTAGTTAGTTGCACATTTTGCATTTAGTTGCAAAAATGCTGCGAAAACCAAGTCTCGTTTTGCTAATAATTTCCACATCACAAAATGTACAATACAAACCATTGTGTTTAATACATTGGAGAGATTTCAATACGTACTGAATATATACTATTATTCGTCCAGAAAAATCGAACTAATCTTGAGGTTCTTCTATTTTCATGACCAATTCCGGCAATTCTTCATCAGAAAACTCTTCGGATGTGTCGTGAACGGCTGAGGATTTTTTATTTTCAATGGAAGTAGTATCCAAGATATTTTCGCTATTACAATCGCTGACAGAACAGTCACGAACACCATCACTTGAATTGTTTGAATCACTAAAAACTTCAACTCCTCTTTTACGCTTTGCAAACGCGCCTGTTTGAAGTGTTTGTTACGACTTTTTGCTGTGGACAAATACACACCACGTTTGCGTCCCATATTTTTCAAATTCAAATACAACAACACAAATTACGAACAATCAAGACTGCACGAAAATTTCTAATGAAATAAAAGATGTACATCTACCTAAATGTGTTTTAAAATTAGGTATGTGAAGTTCTCAAAATTCCTCATTAGCTATTAGTAAATATGATTATGATGCGCATTAAAATTAGGAGTATTAATTAATGGAGCGCCATTCCAGCTCTCCCTGCCAGTAAGACCTTTCTCCCGGGGAGAAGTCAGAGAATTGATCTTAAAAAATATAAAAAGTAAGAAAGCGCCCGGCTATGATTTGATTACGGGCCGTATCATGAAAGAGCTGCCAACCGCAGGCTATAAAGTAATTACTGCTACATTTAATGCTATTTTACGAACTGGCTTTTTCCCGGCGCAGTGGAAGATTGCTCAGATTATTCTAATCCTCAAGCCTGGCAAACCACCCAACGAAACTAAGTCATACAGACCCATCAGTCTATTACCTGTAATTTCTAAAGTGTTCGAAAAGCTTTTCATGAAACGAGTTACGCCCATTTGGCTTGAAAACCAATTGATTCCTGACCACCAGTGTGGTTTCCGCAATAAACATTCCACCATCGAACAAGTTCATCGCATAATAGATACCATAAACACTGCATTCGAAGAAAAAAGCTATTGTTCTGCTGTATTTCTCGACGTAAGCCAAGCCTTCGATAAAGTGTAGCATGAAGGTCTGCTTTACAAGATAAAAACAACTCTTCCCCATCCGTACTATGCTATTTTAAAATCGTACCTAGAAGAGCGTTACTTTCAGGTAAAGCTCGAGGTAGAAATAACGGACCTTCACCCTATTAAATCGGGGGTGCCACAAGGGAGTGTTATGGGCCTAGCACTGTACCTACTATACAGGCTGATTCACCTAACTGATTTATTAGAGGTTTATGGAGAACTAAAGGAGACATCAATCTGAAATTTTGGTTGCTGCTATAGGGCGATATGATCTATTTTTCTAAAATATTTTCAATACGCTGTCACTTCCGGTTGAATCAGAAGTGACAGTAACTTTGTTTTTTCAAATGGAACCCTATAAATATTATTGCATTTTTTGAGTTTTACTCAAAATTCTGGAGCTATTGCATTTTGAATCGTTTTCCTATCTTCAATTGTTTTAGAGATATTAAATTTTTTCAAAAAATGACATGTTGTATAGTCGTTTTCAGGTAGAATTAAGGTTTTCGGCTTAGTGCGGTCAACCAAATAACGACCTGAAGTAAGAATTGATAGTTAAGCAGCGATCTTACAACAGTTTCAAACAGTCGTTATTTAGTTCGGAGTAACCGAGTTGTGTAAACAATATTATGACAGGCATATGGGGCGAGATGGATATGGCGAAGAAAATGTGTTAAAAATGTGGAAGGAATCGTTAAACCACATCACACCACAAATTTGGCGGAATACAATTGCGAGAACCGAACATCGTATTAAAGACTGGTGGAACAGAGATAAAATTATATTAGATAATATAGTAGTTAATCCAATAATAATTAATATAGGGGAAGTTTCTTCGGAATCGGATGCAAAAGATTTATCAGGGATTGATTACTTAGAAAGTGATTAGGGCATTAATATTATTGTAAATAATATGTACATTATGCAAATACTATTTAATTTGTATTACACTTAATTACCGGTTTAATTATTAAATTTATATTAAAAAGATAATTCGTGTTTGTTTATATTTCTCTTAAAACTGATGATTTATTTTAAATATTTATACAGCGCCCGTTACATTACGATTATGGACACCAAAGTGTCAAGAAACATTTCAAATAGAAATTAAAAAATAACAATAGCATTTTGAGAATCTCTGGCATGTTCAATTATGTATCGTCGACGGACGTTATTACATCGTGGGGTCTCTTTTCAACGCATTACAGTTACTTGGCAAACATGTCAACGGTGGTCGGAGTCTTAAACCACAAAATCTGTCGCCGGTAAGCTTACGTTTATGTCCTTGACATAGTGCGGTCACAATATAAACGAGATAAAACATGCAAGAGTTGTGTGCGCTAACATAAAGCGCTAAGCCGAAAACCTCAATTCTAGCTGAAAACGCCTATAGCATACCATACAGCTAAAATGAATACTTACAGAGATAATACCAAAAATGTGAAAAAAAAGCTAATTCGACACGTGTGTATTGTCACAAGTGTGCTTTGGATGGTTTTAAATTTCATATTTGAGACATTTATCCTTATCTGTGTAATTTTGCAAATCTAAAGATAAATTGACTAACCTAACCTAATACGTATAAATTAACAGGTGACTCTTTATTCCATTTTGGATATTTTTGCCCACAGCACCTACATCACAAAAATAAACAATATGAAATTAAAAAAATATATTGAAAAGTAAGACAAAACTAAAGTAATTGTTCAAAATGTCGCCCGTGTTGTTCACGACACATAATAATTCTTCTTCGGACACCTTCAGTCACAAAACCGACGCAAAAAACCTATGGAAGGAAATAACGGAAATTTTAAATTCGATTCCGGGATCAGCAAAGGATTGGCAGCAGTGGAGAAAGGTAATTACAAAAAAGTCATTTTATTATTTAGATATACCTACGCCTATTTTGTATTTATTTATTTATTATGTATGTATGCGTAAATATTAAATTCTTAAATAATTATTAATTATCTATATGTAAATTGTTATAGTGTTGGCAAGATGTAAAACGAACAACCAAATCCAAGCAATCTGTTATTAAGAAGCATAGAGTTGTAACTGGTGGAGGTTCAAAAACCAAAGAAATTTTAACCGACGACGACGAGAAGGTGCTGGAGGTCATGGGACACATACTCCTCCATGGTAACACCGAGGTAGCAACTACGGAAGTGGGCATTGTAAGCATAATTTATTAAATTTCCAAGTCCTGTCGTATGCTAATTAAATCCAATAATCGTATATTTCAGAATTTTGAAGATTTTACCTTTGGGAGTGATTCACAACAGCAGGAGCAGGAAGCTTCAATATCAACATGTAAAGATTCCACCGACAGCCTACTTCCTAAACCAACTGCTGCGTGTGGATCAACTAGCAAATCTGCTACCGATGACAAAAGCAATGAAAAAATATTAGCTTCGTCTATAAATAAAAAGCGCCTCCACGCAAGGAAGAGGCTTGATACAGCCGTGTCAAATAGCCAGGAGCTGGTGGAAATCGCCAAACAACAGTTGGAATTAAAAAAAGAATTGCTGGGACTGAAGAAGCGAAAAATTGATTCGTTAGAAAGGAATGCAGCTGCACAAGAGCGTATTGCTGTGGCATTCGAAATTTTTTTAAAGCATAAGTAAATTTAGTTATAACTTAATTTTTAAATAAATAGATACACATGTGTTAATTAAGGTGGTGGGTAATTTTTTTAAGAAAGAAATGTAATTTTTTTAATATAAACAAGTAAAGCATGACTTTTTAATACTTATTTAATAGGTGCAATAATAACATTATAATTTGTAGTCGGATTTAAAATTTATCTTTACCTAAAAATTAAATTGGCTAATCTTCTCTGAAGAGCACGCCCCTCTACAAGTTCCGGAAGTACTCGTCTTGCAGGTCCTATAGGATTATCTTCTTCTGCTGGTTGCATGTTGTCAAAGCGACCAAAATCAAAATTATCAAGTCCACCCTCTTCGGCAGGTTCAGGAACATTGTTTTCAATGCAAATGTTATGCAATACTGCACATGCATTTATTATCTTTGCGGCAGTACTTGGGTCATAATGTAAAACTCTGTGTTTTAGCAAACACCTGAATCTATTTTTAATACTCCGTTGCATCTCTCTAGACCGAGTTGATTTATGTGCAATGTTGTAGGCTTCTTCTGGAGTTCCTGGTTGTGGCTCTTCTTCCAATGGAGTCATCATCCATGGGCCTAAAGCGTAACCAGAATCACCTATGAATGTATAAATCGTATTGAACAAACACGTATACAACTTCAAATAGTGTGATACGTTATACCTAATAAATAAAACTACCCTGGACAACGTCTGCTAAGCTCTTCTAACACAGGCAATAAGTTGGTATTGTTCCAGATATAGGAATCGTGAGTACTTCCTGGACATCTAGAATCGGTATGAAGTATTTTTAAATTCGAGTCGCATATCTGAAACACAAGATACATACACGTTGGAAGTGTTCAATTAAAATTTAATTTTTCTATTTTCCAGTTGCACGTTTAAGGAGTGATAACTTTTTCTATTAACATACATATGTTCTTGCGGCTCATTGTTGTTGTTGTTGGGACGAGGAGCAATTATTGCTATGTGTGTACAATCAATACAGCCAATTACCCCAGGAAATGAATGCCTACCATAAAACCTAAAAAATACAAGTTTCTAGTCAAAGATAGTTTCATTGTTAATTTGGAATGTATTTACCCACGACAAATATGTTGAAATTCCTCCCTCGTTCGTGGAAAACGAATAAATCTTTGAAAAATTTCCCGTCTATTTAGTGCATCTGCAACTTCATGTATGCAACGACTGATTGATGATTGGCTTATAGCCAAGTGATAATTGCAGCCCACACCTACCTGATAATTGCCCGTTGCAAAAAATGATAATGCAGCTAAAACCTACAATTCAGAGTCATTTAATTTTTCTTATACAATTATGGAGTAGCAATTAAATACCTTTGTTTCTGCATCTAACGCAGATGTTCTTGACGGTTCTGTTAAAAATGGCACAAGCATTTCAACAAGTTCTCGAAATAAATTTTTAGTTAAACGAAAATTTCTAAAAATATAATAAAAAGTTATCTGTATGATATTTAAAAATAAATTTAAATAGTTACCGTATAAACTGCTTTTCTGATAAATCTAAGGCATTTTCTCGATTACGAAATTGTCTTGCTGGACCATCTGCTGCCACTTCAGCTTCCTCAACAATATTATTCATAACTTCCATTACAATCTGATTAAAATTCATATTGCAAGTAAATTTATTAGTAACCACTAGACACTACTAATAGGGCACAATGTCACCAGTAAACTGAATAAGAAAGTTTTCCTATCCTCTTCAGAAACGCTTAATTACTATCTAATGAACGTCTAATGGTTTATTAATGACATATTGTGCCAAGTAAAAATATAAATACAAGTACATACCTATTATAATCTTAACAGTTTGTACAAGAAGTTTTATACTCACGTTTTTTTGAAAATTTTATTATCATTACACACTTTTTATAATCAAATTTAATACCTATTACCTACGTAATAGGTAATTATCTTGATGTTACACTTTTAAGGGCAGAATATGAACTTTCTTCCCGCTAATGCATAAATTGATATTTTAAAATCTTTTTGCATGCCTATTTCACGGGCGAATTTTGAACTCCGCACGCCAGCACCCAAACGATGTAAGTTCGCCCGATTCCCGTGAATTTTTTGAAGCAAAATCGTCTGGGCGAAACCCGAGAATACGAAAGCGAGCGAAAGTCGAATTTTCTGTACAATTCGCATGCGAATTTTAAATTCACCGATTCGAGAATCGACGTCCTGGCTTTAAATCTAGAGTGAAATGATTCACATGCATTTGTGGTCCTCATCAGATCTGCTCTAGCTGCTGTCCATAATTCACGAGGAAAAAGTGCCTCCTCTGATATATATGTTTCTACTAAATAATCGCATAATGCACTTAGGCGTTGATCTGCAGGTTGATCCTGTGCCATATCGATGGCAAAACAATCCCCTACTTCTTGCGGTTCTAAAAATGCCAAGCCAGACAAATGCGTGATCCATTTTCCTATTTCGGTATCAAAATCATTACATTCAGAACTTAATCCAAGCTGCTGAATTTTGCGATACCAGGCCTGCCCCAAGCGGAAACGACATCCAGAAATTTTTGCGGATGGCCAAACATACGAAATTGCTTTGTGTATGGCCATTTCAAAATCTACAACGATGTTGGTTGGAGCAAACGTAAACCCTAATTTTGTACATAAATCACATACTTTTTTAAATGCAGTAGCATATGCGCTAGTATTTTTATTTTGTAAGAGGCAAAATACCAAGGGAATATATGTAATTGCGAATTCCATGAATTGTAAATAGTTGATTAAAAAATTTTGTACAAAAATCAAAAGTACCATCTACGTAAATAACTTCCATTCCCGATAAACACTCCAAATTTGTAGCGCAAGAAAAAATAACTAAATTATTCATGCTATCATTTTCCAATAAAAAGTTCTCTCCGCGATTTGTTTTAAGTTCAATTGCGTTCAAAACTTCATGCACGTCTGTTAGAGATTTGGGTAGCGGTGGTTGTGTTTGTCTTCTTGCATAATACATATTTCTGCGAACATGGCGAACATCTTTAGAAGTTAAATCGGCTTCATTTTCAATGGAACGTAATTCGGTTCTTATAATTTTCATGGGTTTCTCTGAAATTTCTTCGACGGCCTTTCTTTTACACGAGTTACTTACGATCTGAAAATTATAATATATCTTTTAAAAATGTCGTAATGTAGCATTCTGAAGTAATAAAAGGTACATTAACATATTTGTTTTAAATTATCCTATTTTTCAATGAACGATTTATTTAAAATAAAAATAATCATATTTGTTGTGATTTCACAAGAAGCTGAATACATACATAATTTAAAAACATTTAGAACATTGTCATATACCAAAATGTACCGTTTGCCCGTGAGAGGAGTTCAAAGTTTACTTAAAAAATCACATTTTTGTATGCTACGGCCAACTAAATTTTGTAATACAATTAAACCTGCAATAATAATATCGGTAATCAGTGTTTGAGTAAACATTTTTTTTCTTCGAAACTATACGAATTACGGAGTTTTTACAAGAGTCAAAAAATGAAGCTAGTGAATAAGTCTTCAACTTAAAAAAACACAGAATCGTATCATCATCCTTAAAAAAATTCTGAACAAATTTATCAGGGGGTGGGGGTGGTTTTAACCCTTCTCCAATTTTCATTGGGTTTCTTTCGTTACTGAAAGTAGTGGCTTCCTTTGAAGTGCACAGGCACCAAATTTCATTAAAATTGGTTCACACGTTTCTGGACAGCATACAAAAATGTGATTTTTTAAGTAAACTTTGAACTCCTCTCACGGGTAAACGATACATTTTGGTATATGACAAAGTTGGGTCCAATCGACTTCTTTTGACCTCTAGAATACGTGGTAGCTTTATGTCCCAGGAGTTTTGGGACACCCTGTAGACCTACGGCCCAGTTACTCCGGTGTCCCAGTTAACCAACTTGACCTTACATCGAAGGTTTTGATGGTGTCTGTTTCTTTTGTTGGACCGCCGCTGATATAAGCATTCTGAGTAAAATATTCAATGATTTTATATACAGGGTGCCCATTATGTATGGAATATAGTATATATCTCTGTAAATACTTTATAACTTGTAACGTTGCAGCATTTTATTTAAGCACCAAACTTTTTGGACGTCCTTCGTATCCGACATTTTGGTGTTGTAAATGCTGTGCAACGAAAATCCGTAGCCGCGCCGTCAACCTCCTTCCTATTTGGTGGGGACGAACCAGGGAGAACCGTATAAAATGGCCGGACCTCGCTTTAATAAGAGAACTTGTGTCTTAGCACTTGAGCCTTAAAACTCGAGTCTTAGCACTTGAACCTTTAAACCTTTAGCTTTCCCGTTAACCGTTTAACCTTTACCGTTTGCCATTTACCGTTTCCGAAATTCCGTGATTTCCTGTAAATCAACCAGCTTGAGTATTTGTATTTTGCCCGAGTTTAAATACTGGAGTAAAATCAGTGTTTTACTTCAGTTTAATTCAATTTGCGTAAGTACCTGTGTAGTGCGATTTATAGTGGTTTTGTTTTAGATTTCAACCCTCCGTGTCTAAACGTTGATTTAGAGAGGCTTCGATTCCAACGGTAAGTTGGATCGCTTCTTTAAAGACAACGTAGTTGGTTGCCCCGATTAGTAATTTTGAGTCCGTGAAGATTGCACGTGCCAGCGCAAGCTGGAACGGAATATCTTATTTTGAGGCGGTTTCCAGTTAGCTGAATTGTGCTCGTGAAAAGTTTAACCCTATACTGCAATAGGCACATTTACTTGAGCCAGTGTGTATTTGGTATAAAGCGTAACGAGAACATTTACTTACTGGGGTCCGTTTAAAAGCTCTCCCGCTTACAGTTAGCTGAATTGTGCTCGTGAAAAGTTTAATCCTATACTGCAATAGGCACATTTACTTGAGCCAGTGTGTATTTGATATAAAGCATAACGAGAACATTCACTTACTGGGTTCCGTTTAAAACCTCTCCGTTTTAACAAAGTCAAGTTACGATACCTGCCATTCCGTTGTAAAACCGTTTGTTGAGTTAAAAAGGATTTCACTTATTGTTTCCTTTAATCCCGTTCAGGTTTCCCGTTATTTAGCCCGTTTGAAACCACTATAATCGCAATAACCGAGTATAAAACAAATTTTTGACTTTCAAAGCTTGTCACTAGTGTGTGTGCACATGTGAGTTTATTCCAGTACAAGCTCCATTTAAATTCAATTAACGTAGGCATTGAGCTCCTCCGCTTTATTGTTTTCGAAGTATAGCATTAGGGTACTTCTGTGAAGACATTAATTAGTAAATTCATATAATCGAGGTGTTTGACCTCAAGCCCCCCCGTTATTAACCATTTATTTGTTATTTACCGTACAGTATTGATCCTAGTCATCCTTCCTGGTTTCAATTATTATCCGAATTTCCGTATACAACAGATCCTTCTCCAAAAATTAACCGCAACCACCTTTGGGTGGATAATTCGTTCTATTTACAGAAAATACAGCCATTTTGGGTTGACAGCCAGTCTATTGCGCCTGTCCGACTCAGTACCAACTGTCAACCGATCAGGGGTACCAGTTCTGGTCAGTGGCGGAGCTAACCGTTGTGCCGAGCAGTGGCGTAGTAGATTTATTTTTTTATACACACTAATTGTATTGTTTACAATAAATTCAATCAAATACCTTAGTTTTAAACTATACATTGTATATGTAAAGATAATAAATAATTATAACAGGTTTATTGGTGTTGCGAGTCTCATTGAACCCTGGGCATTCTCAAAGAGCTCCCGTTGCATAACAAATAAATATTGAACACCCCCCGTGGAGTGTGTCAAACTTTATACTTTATAAAAAAATTGTATATAAAAGTTGTTTAACATTTTATTTTTCATAACAAGACAGCATTCAATTTTTTTAAATAGCAATGTACCCTTTCATTGGGCTCATTTGATAGAGATTTTTTTTCTCTTTTCGATGACGTAAAATCTTAGTACCCGTATACAAGAAAATTTTTGAAAAAAAATGTAAAAACTGTTATAAAGTTAATTTCACCAATAACATGAATCTAGTTATCCGAGATCGTCAAGTATCTCATGCATCTACATTGTACAAAATAAAACAAATGAACGAAAAATAGTGTATGTCTCTTAACTAATTATAAAGCTTGAAGATAAAACGAAATTAGCGATAAAATGGTTTTCATGGTAATAAGTGTTCAAAATGTTGGCCATTAACTGCAAGGCAGTGGCCCAACCTATCACGAAAAGCTTGAAAAGAATTTCTGAGCGATCTAGGAGAAATTGCTGCAGCTTCAGCTTGTATTCGTTGCTCTAATTCGAAACGCCGACTGCACATCGATTCGACGTTTTGGTCATTTGACGAAATGTCGTATGTAGCAAGTAGAAGCCTCGTCCAAAAGGTCGACCACAAACTGAGTCGGCGTTTTTTTTTATTTATTTAACCTTGTTACATATAAAAATAGCCTCACCTAACAATGAAATCTGTAAGCTGTGTTAAATTAAAAGCTTTCGTTCTTTCCAAAGCTATGTCTTTTAAAAGCCTAAACATAACTTCAGTGTAATTGTTTGTATTTGATCCACATATCATTAGTTCTCTTCTGTAGAATAAACACCATAATTCAATTCTGTCTACCATGGATTCGACATATTTTTTGAATTGTGGATATTTTTCAAACTCGTAAAATTGTTTCTTTGCTTCATCCACAGTTTTCTGTTTCGGCCGTCAAGATATTTGGAAAAAGTTTATATGTGCCTTGGGCATCTTCCTTTGCTATTCCGTTGTTAGAAGTTTTTATCCATTTCCAGCAAGCTTTTTAGTACATGAAATGTACCCAAGAGTAACGTTGATTTAGGCCAAACTAGCTTAAGAACATTTCTTTCGACCATGTCATCATCAGTAAGGATTACCGAAGGGCATAGTTTCGTAGGTAATAAGCCATGAAGTAATTCTACAGCAACATAAATCACGTCAGCTTTCTGACTGCTACTCAATATACAACCTAGGGGTACACCAACTGCAGGTGTTTGCGTAACAAAAAAATATATTTTGTGGTCCTGTACATCACAATTACCAGATGCGTCCAGAAACATAATTTCTGATGCTTGAGGTAGTTTAGCAGTCCTCTGCATTATAGGTGTGCAAATTGCTACAACATAGTCAGTTTCAATTCTTTGGATTTTAAATAACGTTCCGTTAGTTTCGGCAGCCAATTTAAGGCAATGTTCCACTTGAACCAGCATCCCTTCCCCAGTCGTTGGTCCATAATGAGCCTTAAAATGTGTTCTCCAAAGAGATTGTACATCGATGGTAGGGAAGTAATGTCTATCAAGAATATTCTCTTCATAACTATCTACCAATTCCTCCATCATTTTCATACAGTAAGTATGGTATGCAGAACTAACAGAATGTCCTTTCCCAAATAATTGTAAAATTTTATTTTTAGCTTCTTCACTAACTGGCCTCTTTCGCAGGCTTTCCGCACACAAAAGCCGATGATTGTGATCGTTTCGAAATTCAATTATGCACGGCCGATCTTGTAGCAATGGATCTAAGAAACTTGATTCAGCAGTTGATATAAATTTGTTTATTGTTATGTAACGAAGCGTTACTATTTTTTTATGTTTATTTTGATTTTAAGGATTCCGTTTCAGTTGTTTACATGCCATTTACCGTTTAGAAGCTTATTAGATTGATTTTAGTAATTTTATTGTGTGCCGACCGAGGATTTTCCGAACGCACCCCGTATTATTTGCATATTCACCGAAACATGTAAATTTAATTACGAGACGTTGATTTAATTTACATTTCATAGCCGCTTAAGGTAATTTGTTTATTATGTGCCGTATCACCGCATGTTGCATTATTGTTATCCTTATCAGAGGCTGCTTTGGTTAGATATCATTATGGGGAATGATTTCAAACACCGTTTATTTTTATTCGATTTCGTTTTAGGAATGTTTACCGATTTATTTGAATGCATTTATGTACCGTTGAAATTTATATTTAGAAACCGAATAAGGTAATTTATTTATTATGTTCCGTGTAGCAACATTTAGAATGCCTAGTTGATTTTGTTATTATTACCTGAGACCGTTTTATTTCAATACCGTTATTAGGGAAATATTTAATTATCCGTTAGGTTTATATTTGAACATTTAGCGTTTATTTATATATCCGTAAATTGTAAATTTGATTTATTTGAATGGCATTTACGCGTGGAGATCAGATAACCGCATCTACGGCGTATAGCTGCGTATACCCTACTCCTTGCTAAAATGCGCAGTTTAAACCGAATTTTGTAAACACCGTTAGCCAGCGGGTATAAATACAACCCCTCGAGCATTAAACAGTCAGTTTTCCGATCCTGCTTCCTGAAGATTGATCCAGCACCAGCGACCGAAGCCAAGGTACGACCTACACAGGCCAACAATACAGAGGTGAGGAATTGTTTCATCTTGGCACTATTGTTTTACCGTTCACATTTTAATTCTCCGTACTCTTTCTACCCTTGTACCTCTCTCTCTCTCTCTAACTTACCCGAAACCCCGGAAGCAACTTCGCTGCGTGTGTCCTGAGTTGTTGTCTTCCATCCTTGTTTTCCCTTGCGGCTGCGTGTGTCCTGACGCAAGTAACCCCTCCTTCAGAAGCATCGTCGCTGCGTGTGTCCTGAGGCGGTGTTTTCTGTTCCTTCTCTCCCCTTGCGGCTGCGTGTGTCCTGACGCAAGTAACCCTCCTTCAGAAGCACCGTCGCTGCGTGTGACCTGAGGCGGTGTTTTCTGTACCTTATTTTCCCTTGCGGCTGCGTGTGTCCTGACGCAAGTAACCCTCCTTCAGAAGTACCGTCGCTGCGTGTGTCCTGAGGCGGTATCTTACACCCATGTAACATCCCTTTATCCAGAGAAAGAGCACCGTGATTCTTGTCCGTTCACTACCGGGGTTTGTACCCGAATTGTGCCAAGATATACGATCTCCTTTATCTCTCACTGTCATAGTGAAACCGTACCTGATACCGTACTGACTCCCGTAGAGGTATCGTATTGCTACCGTATTTGCTACCGTATTGCTATCATATCTGCTACCGTTTGCTACCGTATTGCTATCATATCTGCTACCGTATTGCTATCATATCTGCTACCGTTTGCTACCGTATTGCTATCATATCTGCTACCGTTTGCTACCGTATTGCTATCATATCTGCTACCGTTTGCTACCGTATTGCTATCATATCTGCTACCGTTTGCTACCGTATTTGCTACCGTATTTTCTTCCGTTTTGCTACTGTATTTGCTACTGTCCAAATTGAATGTTATTGCACTATACCTGTTTATGTAAGACCCTGTATTGTTTAATTTATCCAATATATGTATTAAACCATTCTTGCTTTAATTATTCTACGACGTAGTACAATATAGTCTCTAGGCCGATCCCGAGAGTGCAGGTAAATAAAACAGACCCCTGGACACCGACGTCTTCAACTGCAGTTACCCAGGTCTTCGTTATCCATCCCAGGATTACGAAGCTGTTCCGGAAGAGTAAACTTCGTAACAAATCTGGCGCCCGAGGCAATCTCCGCAATTGCACGTAATAAGCAGACGTGCAATTGACCCCGTTAAGCCGAGTATAAGTAAAGAGCGTCACAGTTATGTATAATTGTGCAGGACCCTGAATATTTCGGGACTTTTTCACAACTTTTTTTGATGTTGACGAAGACGTCATAGTAGGTAGAGGTAGAAGTTTGGGTTCTAGTACTTCTGTGGCAGTGATATATCCTCTTAAATATGTTTCTATCTTGTTTGACGTCTTTTGCCGTCCAAGTTTTAGTGATGCTCCACGATTCTTTTGTTAAATTATCCAATTCTTTTACCCATTTCTACAAACAGTAAGAGTGGTTAGTGATTCGTCCTTTTTACTTGTCTTTAACCATGTTATTGCAAAATATATTTCAATGTAACAAATGTCAAATGTCATTTAACAAGAGTTCGCTAAGTAGATATATAAAGCTGCCGTTTCAAAAAATGTAAGTGATGGCGTAACTTCCGTATTTTATAATCGCTTTGCAGCAGGGATCCCAGTTGAGTCGACTAAACTATTTGGCGCCAAAAAGTTTCTGGTGTGAGAATAGAAAATGTTTTTGTTACTCTTACCTCAACTTCAATCTTTGTGGTAAGAGGTGCTCTAAATAGATTTTGGTAACAGTTTCATCTTGGCTCGGTAACACAAACTCAGTAAACATGTACAAAGACTAATGAAAATAGCACGTCTGCTTGATCCACTGATTTTAGCTAGCGCGTCCGCTGTCACTGTAAAACCGAAAATAGCCGAGGTGCTTTAGCACGTCTGTCGTTACTGAATATGCTACCCGCACTGCAGATGAGAAACACACATGCAACATTCCCGCTTCGTTTTCTGAGGTTATATATCGTTCGTCGATAAACAAGCGCCCGTTTATTTGCGATCGAGCATTTATCTTTTTGGCTAGTGCATTAATGTAAAATGCAAAATTTCATTCAATAGTGAACGTAAATTATCGAGCATTTGTATATTGTTGGAAAGTAAAAATTATGTAACTGGTCTGTCACGGGTCAATAGACCCAGTACCTTTTTATTGTCAAAACATAAATTAAAAGCAATATTTACATCGATTTATAATTTATTATGCTATATGATGGAAATTCAGAATAGGTACATGTTTGAACACAACTCTTTAATTAAAAATGAATACAAAATTGTAATATTTCTAGATTTTAAGTGGAATATTCTAGTTTTTTATTTTTGTTCCATGTTTGAAGTACAATTGTTACACAATAAATTTACATGCTCTAAACAAGTAGATTTTTCACAAGAAACGCAAAAATACTGCGACTTTCTGTGGAGGTTGTGGTGCATTCTTTGCTTCTTCAAGATCAGAAGCTTTGTCATTTTGATGTGGAGTGATCAGTTCTGTGGCCAATGATTTTAAATACTTCCTTCTTTTTGTTGTATAATCTCCAGTGTTTGCACGATAGATAACATCAGAGTTAACTCCTGCAATATTTATCAACGAATAAAAAATTGTTAGAGGTCATCGGCAACTGTTCCGGGAGACATAGGTTGCTGAAAGCTTATCTACAACATCAACTCATCCTTTTGTTAAATTATAGAACGTCACAATTTCTGGTTTTTTGTGTTCCTAGTGGTTTTATCTATTGTCGCTATGATGTTGACAGGAATAATATATTTTTATTCTTTTTTGGCACATACGATACCTAAGTGGTCTTTTTGGAAGCCAAAAATGCTTGATTTCAGTGGTCGTTCTTTTGTATAAACAAATATGTTCGGCAACTCTCGCTTATTCTTCTTTACGGTAGCAACCGAAGTTAATTTATGTTCATGTAACAGACGTTGCATAACACCATAACTCGTAAACCAATTGTCGAACGTAATGTTACGTTTTGTTCCAGAAACAGGTTCTATCATCCTTATAACTAATTCTTGCGTGGCATTGCTCATCTTGAACGAACCTTCAGGCTGTTGTCCAACGTAAACCTCCAGATTTAGGGTATCAAATCAGCGAGCATCTACCAGAGCAAAAATCTTAATGCCATATTTGGCAGGCTTTTTATGCATGAATTGGCGAAACGAGCATCTGCCCCGAAATGCTTGCCATTGCTCGCCAATAGTTAAATATTCGTTTGGAATATAGGCCCTTTTAAAATTTGCTGCAATTGCATCAAAAATCAGTCTAATGGGAGCTAACTTATCGAATTCTCTTCTTTCTTGTCTTGTGTCGCTACTGCCAAAACGAATGCTAGACAATAAAAAATTGAATCTCTGCGAGGTCATTGTTTCCACAAAACACTCGTATTTAGTGTGTGTATACATATTTTAACATTTACATTAAAAATATTTGTATAAATGAACTTGAAAGTTAAAATCTTTGGTGTTATAACAGAGATAACACTAACACGTCATAAAAATATGTAATCTTATTCAAACGTGTCATAACTAAAAATAAAAAACACAAAAATAAATAAATTTATTCTCTTAATGGATTGCGTCATAAAAGCGTCAGTCTTTGTCAAAAGTATACCTACATTGGCGGTAGTATGATCGAGTGAGAAAAAAAAAGGTAACAAACAAAAACTGTGGAAGTATTAAACTCTTTACCTAAGAAAAGACACATTTTAACCGTCTTCGGTCTTCAGCAAATTTATCGAGTACTGTCTCGATAAATTGGGCTCTATCGCTCTCGATTTTTTGCTAGGTACATTAAGTAAGCATAAACCGGCTTATCGATTCTCGTCCATCGTTGGCTTTAACCAAATTTTGACCCTTCTTAGAGTACTGAAGGAACGTTCAATTGAACAAGTCGTGGGTGATAGGGAAAGGAAAACTTTTATTGCATTAACAATTGAATCGGTGAGTTCAAGAACAGTACAAGTCCAAATGTTTCAATTTCAATTTCAACCGTTTACTTCATCTGGTATGCTTTTTATACTTTAAAATGTATAGCCAACTTGTAGTTTATCTTTTTGACATTCTCTAAATCAAAAATAGAAGGTCTAAGCTTAACCACGCACCATATATTTAAAAAAAATGATGTGGACTTGTACTGTTCTTGACCTCAGTGTCCACTATTATTGTAATTTTGGAAAATAGTCGCAAAACAAAAGACAGCGAAGCATTGTAAAGTTTTTATTGAACAAAAAAGCAATACATTCAGTTTTGGTCATTATCAGCATTCTCCTCATTATCATAGTCTTTGTTGGTGGTGATCCAAGATGTTATATGGTAGTAACACTCCAGCTGTTTTCCGTTCGGGTATTTCATTATCTTTTTTATATCGTCCATTTTCTTTATGTTTATAGGTACTGGTACAGAATAGGCTTTATTCGTAGGAAGCTGCGGATTTTGATTTTGTTTTAGCAACTTGAAAGTATAAAAACTAGCTCCGCTTATAAAATAATAACATTTAACATAGCCTGGTTCTGACCCATCATATACAAACTGCATGTACTTTGATATAGTAAAATTTTCCTTAACCTGATTAATGACTGCTCTACAAGTTTTTTTATAATATGCAGGCCACCAAT
This sequence comes from Limonius californicus, assembly GCA_014611495.1. Lineage (NCBI taxonomy): Eukaryota > Metazoa > Arthropoda > Insecta > Coleoptera > Elateridae > Limonius > Limonius californicus. The sequence goes on along the minus strand of JABXWE010018544.1, from coordinate 7,492 downwards.
TTTTAAAACCTATTATGTCTTTGAATGAAACGGTATTTATCGTAAATGGTAATTTTTCCTGGCATCCTTAATCATATCCTCATATTCTTCGGGCCCATACACACGACCACATCTTTAGATCAATCTTTTTGCACTCCCAAAGTCCCTGTCACAGGGGAGGAAGGAATGACCACGAATTGGAAAATTGTGATAGATTTTCTTAAAGCGCTTACTGCTTTGTAGAGCTAGTAAAAATCTTACCATGGTGTTGTTCTTATTTTGTCCAGGACATCCGTCAGAGAAAATGTGCAATTCTTGTACTTCTTGGGGTATATGGTTCATTATATAATCGTTCACGAAGGTGCACACCTCATTTGGTCCTTTAGGAGCTTGACCTTCATGATACCAGATAGATGGAAAAGGCCTACAGCTTAGCTCAGAGGAGTAGGAGGAGTTCGTGAAAATCGCTTGCGGGAGGAAATCTTAGTTGTGTAGAGGGTAAGTCAAAATTTGTGGGCGCCACCTTCCAAATCCAGCTGATTGTAGGTCCTCGTGGAAGGCCGAGAAGCCAACAGCTTACAGGAAAGGAACTCACCTCTATTGTGCCTCCTCCTATATATACGAAGCTTGCAAAATTTATGCACATACAAATACAGAGTACACAGTAATAAAAGAGGCAGTAAATTTTAAAACACATATAATGAAATTAATAAAATGGCGATACAGGAAATGACTACAAAAAAAAGGACAATCAACTGTGTTTTTATAGTTTTACAACAAATATTCGAACGTTCGGAAGACGAAACTCGCCGCCTTTGGGCGCACTATATTTAGTTTATTCGAATAGCTGCGTGGCCAAAGGCGTTGGGGTTGCAGGCATCATACAATATAAACGAAATTACTTTTTGCAAATATTAGTGCAAATAAAAACGATCTGCGACTGAAGGTCGCTTTTTGTTTCAACAAACAAAGTTTAATTAGGTCAAATTTTGCAAGTCGCGCATAAGTTTCTTTTCACCACACACATAAAAACTAGTCTGTTTTGCCTTAACTTCCGATGAATGTATTAGAACGAGATAGGCACAATGTAAGGGAAATTTCCAGATGCAGGAAAATACGTTGATTTCAACAGCCTCTTAATCGTTGAACGATAGGCAGGACTCTCCGAACGATGGCAGCATACCTGCCTTCCAAGCAGTTGATCCGAGTTCAATTCCCGGCGATGGCAAACTTTTTTTAATTATTATTATTTAACGTAGCATAAAATATTTCATTTCATTTCTTCGGTTAAAACGTGATTATTTTCAATTTTTATTTCATGGGAATTTATTACGCATCCCTCTGATTTAAATTTTCCAACAATTATTTGACACTAAATAAAGATTAATTTTATTTTTTAGCATTGAATTAATTTGATTGCTGTGGTCACAGCATGGTCGAGTTGTCTGTATAGTTGGTTGCCTACACAATAGGCGAAATTGACGCGTTTCTTTCAAAAGTATACATAGGCTATGTATACTAAAAAGAAAAATTCCCTGTATATGCAATAGATTACGCAGCACGTTTTGCAATACGCTATTTAAAGGCGGAACTTTCGCAAGAACATCTTATGAATGTTTAATATGCATTAGTGCAATCTGTCGTAACATACAACATATTGATATGCGATAGTGCGTGAATATTCACAGGGTATTTATTTTACAAAAAAGAATCTTAAGATCAATATTTAATATGAAATCCCGAGATTCACTTCGAGGGCTTTTTAAAGACAAAAAAAATTTAACAGTTGCATCACTGCTTATTATAAAGCGGCATTATTTTTTACAAAATATAAAGATAAATTTGTCTTAAATGGAAATATTTACCGTTACCCTACTACAAACTGTAATAGCATACACTTAGGCGTGTTCAAAACTTCAAATTATATAAAATCACCTGGTCATACCTGTACATTAGTTATAAATAAATTGCCAATATGCTTCAAAGAACTTAATAAGGTGAATCAGTTTTAAAAAAACGTTTTTATACTCAAAGAGCTATTATAGCTTAAGGGAGTTCTTACAATAATATTTGTTTTTATTGTTTTTTATGCGTAATAAAAGTTACTATTGAGCAATCGGGCATTAAACCGCTTACCGTGTTAATAAAGCATAGTTAAACAGCAAAATGGTATTAACAGGTGGTTACAATAAGTAGAATTCTAAACTCGGAATCGTTTGACAGCACTAGCAATTAAAGTATATGCACTTATCGCCACAAATTAAAATTAGTGAGTGTAGTCTTCTTAGTAGGATAACGTTATAAGACTGAATTGGATGATACACAATTTAAGTAGCTAAATCAAGCTCTTTTTGGTAACCAGCAAACCGTATTTAAATAAAAACTTAACTTTAAAAATTAAAATAAAATTTAATTTTTAAAAAGTAATAGCTCTAATCGACACGCAAAATTCAAATTCATACCATCATATAATCTGACTATCTCAATATTCTAAAACTGCATTTTAACCCTTTCAGTCACGAATTAATTTGGGTCATAAGAAAAAATATTTTTTAACTTAATCTATTTATTTAAGATAATGTGAACACATTCTGTTGCTTTTTGTTAAAAAAAACTTTTTATTTAGAAAAAAATCTTTGAGTACAAATGTAGACAGAGTTACACAAAGAAAAAGATATATGCAAACCATTTATGTGTGAAATGATATAAAACAGTTATTGTTATTATTTAAACGTAAATGAATATCACACTTTACGCATTTCCAGCGTGATTTTCCATTACTTCCCTTTGGGCATTGTAAGTTTTGATTAGCGTACAAATTTATATAGCTCACAAAACTCTCGAATAAAGAATCTGGAACATACTTGGAGAAATATGTCTTTGGAAATTCGTCTTGATTCAAATATTTGTCAAAATCAGCATTTTCCGATTGTTTTGGTAAATGTCTTGTTAGGAATGTTGTATTTTCCATCCATTCGATGTCACTTTTCTTTGTGAAATTATGTTCATTCGCATTAAAAGCGACATTTTCACAACCCTCACTATCAGTTGAATTACCTCCATCGGATTCTTCTAGGTCACTGTCAACATATTCACTAGGGTCAGGTAAGGGATCACCCAGGCATCTTTGAATGAAAATACTTTCGTTCTCTTCGTCTTCACTATCCACTAGATCTTCTACATCAGAGAGCCCCTTTTCCAGTTCTTCCCATAACTGGTTTTCTGTCAATGGCGGTTTATAGATTTTCTTTATATGTACTAGAGGGACAAATATTATGTTACATATCATAACATTTCAAAGGCAATTGAATAAGTAATTATTCAAAAAAAAAAAAAACGGGGGAAAACCGAAGACACCCACTAAGTAATGTTGTATACAAATGAACACACATATTTTGGTTAGTGTGGCAAACTCATTTGTGCCTACCGAATCGTAATTCCACTTACAGTAATAAATTCCTAGAGATTCAGCATCATTATAACCTAACAGTACCGAAAAGAAGTAACTTTTTACTCATGCAGTAAATAACAATAACATACAGTACTCACCACCACTTGTTGACGCCATTGCATCACTGTAAATAGAGTCTTGTAACTTCACAGAAAATGCGCACGATGGCGTTACCAGTATATTTAACGGTGGTTTAAGGTGTCTACAATAGGATACAGAATGACCTAAACCGATATTTTATTTTATAGTTGCATAAGACACCATACGAAAAATGCGTGTACAAATGTAGACGCTATGACCGAAAGGGTTAAAGATACGAATTCACGGAGTTAAGATGTTCCATTCCTTAACAAGTATGAAATAAAATATTCTTCAGATATTCTAAAATACGATATCTGCATAGAAACAATATTCGAAATTTGAATTCCTATAGATAATCCGAAATCCGAATCGACATAAGAAATCCTAATTCCAAATTTATGTAAAAAAAATCCGAAATCCGGATCTCTGTAAGAAATCCGAAATCCGGATCTCCGTGAGAAATCCGAAATCCGGATCTCCGTGAGAAATCCGAAATCTGGATCTCTGTGAGAAATCCGGATCTAAATCTAAAATCCGAAATCCGGATAAATCCGAATACCGGATTTTTAGCTTTCACAAAATCCGGATCTTCGCATAAAAAATCCGGATATCCGAAAATCCGAATCCGGTTACCAGCTCTAATTCAGTACATAGTCTGTGGCCTCTCAAACCTCAACAAACAATTTTCATTAAAGAATTTTGGATAGAATTCGTATTTTACTTTTTTGTCTAATTCTGGATATTTTTTAATAAAAAGTTCAAACATCTTTCACGTTTAGTTTAGCTTCCAGATAATGTATGTTTTTTTTGTAGCATAATGTGAAGTATTTATTATAAAGGAATGATTCATGTGCATTTTGATTTTAAGTATAGATTCTTCTGTAGTTGAACGAGGTCTATTGTTATGCTTGCCTCTCATGTCTTTGGGAGATTGCCCTTTCATTAATAACAAAGTTAAGCGCTGAACACGAAAATAAAATATTGCATACAAATTCATGAAAGCTTGTTTGCACACCAGGATGCGCTCAGGATTTTTCATAACATAATACTGAAAAGAAGCAGCTTTTGGTTTAGTGGCATTGTCATTAGTAACACGATATTACGATATCTTGCAATAGGTCTGGATTCAATTAAACCTTGCAGAAAGTGTCTTGCTCGTTTTTCGGCTTTCCATCATATAATTTTGAAATTATTTGATTTTTTGACAGCTGACACAACAACACTTCACCAGCAAATCATACAAACTAAACAAAAAACAGTAACACACCCCACTTATATAGATTGTGACAGCAAGAACAGTACAAGTCCAGTGGACTTGTACTGTTTTTGCTCCCAATGCTAAACAGTAACCCTAGCTACAGGCTGTAAGAAGATGGTTTTAGTACTGTTCTTCTACTCACTGCATGCAACTCCGTATTTAGAAATTTTTTGCTATAAAAATTTAAAATTGCGAATTTTGGGCTTGTACTGTTCTTGAACCCACCGATTCAATTGCAGGGAAGAATTGACATTCTGCTTCAAAATTTTCGATATTGTACTGTTCTACTAATTATTTTATAATTTCAGTGTTTAGATTTAAAACCTTAGATGGATGCAAATTTACTATCGAAAATGCAGTAGTTGTATCGTTGGAAAATCTTGTTAATGAGCTAATCACAGAATCTAAATACGGAATAAAAATAGATATTCTAAAATATGTTTCCGGTGAATCCGCTAGGATATTTGATCTCATAGTTTGACGCTGTGTTATTCTGGGTATTTTAAATTCTATATCAAAGATATTTTCGTATTTCTGGCCTTTTTTAAATATCTCTGAAAAAACTGGATTTCTTTCTCTTTGAAAAACTTGTAATAAACCATCAACATGTTTTTTTACAGAAAGGAGATTTGCAGACACTCCTTGTAACGCATTTGTTACCGGTTCTAATTGCGAAGAATATCTTGAAATTATTGTAAGACATATTAAAAAGACTGATGTAGAACAAAATAACTGATGTGCTTTTTGCCTAGTCTGGCTGTTAAAGTTCTGATCTATTGATATATTTTGTAAAGTTTCCCTTATAATAATAAAATTTTCAGCAAATATCCTTATTGATTTGTACTTGGCTGACCGTCTTGTCTCTTACAGAAGTGGAATATTGGTAACAAATGACCTCCGCTTTGGACTTTCTCTAAAAAATTTAATTACTTCTTTAATAACACCGATACTGTTTTGAATTTGCGGAACTGAATTAAGATCATTAACAACCAGATTTAGCCGGTGTGATGAACAGTAACAAAATGTTGCTCTAAGATATAGGTTCCTTATTAGTTTTTGGATCCCATTTTTCTTTCCCGCCATAGTAGAGCAGCCATCAAAACCTAATCATACCAGTTTTTCTAAATTTAGACCATATTCCCTGGTATATTTTAACAGCGCATCAGGTATTGCTTGAGCTGACATTGATTTTAATTCCGTAAATCCTAAAAATTCCTCTTTTAAAATATTGCTTTTGTCGACATATCTGACTCCAACAGATAATTGTTCGACCCCGGCAATATCTCCTGTTTCATCGGCCAGAAGGGAAAATATATTATTACATATTTCTTATCACTTCACCACATATCTCTATAATTTCATTTTGACTCATGTGGGATGTGTATTTGGCATTTATTCTACAGCTGTTCAGATGTTCTTCTAATATTTTGTCACCGCTTTCCACTCCAAACTTAATAAGATCTTCGTAATTACCTTCATGGGACTCCTTTCCTCGAAGAGCAATGTTGTGCATTCCGCAAAATAATATAGACGAAATAATAGGCACCAGCCTTTTTCGATTACTTTCTACTAGTAAACGATCATGCGTATTTATTTGTTCTGCTACGGCATTGGCTTTTCCAGATACGTTTTTAATAAAATGTGAGGCTTGAAATACAGAATTTTTATGCCAGTCGCTTTTTTCATGTGATTTTGCACATTCATGCAGATCTTTGTACTTCGTAAATTCTTTTTTTTTTATAAAAGCTCTATGAATGGCTGGTTTAAAGACAACGGAATATTTGCAGAGAGCCCCTTTTAAAGTTTTTGAATAAACTATCCAGTTGTATTTTTGCATCGATTCCATCCTAAATGCCCTCTTTCCTTCGGCAACATCACTTTTGAAGTTATAGTTAGGAAGCGGTGTAAAAAGATTCATTAAAAAGTTGTAGGTTAGGGTGGAACGCAAAATGAAATTTTTTGAATTTCACTTCAAAACCTCGGAAAAAGTTGTTGTGCTACTTCCATATGCTGCCAGTAAAATCTGAGAAATGTAAAATTCCTTCTCGCGCCCCCACCCCCCTAAAAAGGTTTTTTTTTATTTTTTGGAATTTCGAATTAAAACTTCAGGAAAAGTTTTTGTGTCGCTTATGTATGCTGTCTTTAAAATTTGAAAATAATTGGGCAACTCCTTCTTGCGCCCCAACCACATTACTTAATTATTATTTAAGTGGCGATTGGCATTTCCCACCACTGCACTATGACGCGTCCCAGTACAAATGACAGATCAGACAACGTATCAGTGTGGGAGACAATTGCGGTGCGAATAGGCGAGTCTAAACTTGTTAGTTACCTAGTGTTTGTTAGCAACTTAGTGTTGAACTATTTGAACTGGATTTAGAGTTTTTAATTTTTAAAACAGTTTTAATTCATATGTGTAGTTTTGCGTTGAATATGGCGACAAGGTCTAAGTACGCTTGTCCTATATTTGGAGGACCAACGGAGTTTGAAGATCATGTTCTGCCAACATTAGAAGATGCATCTCACAAAATTGCTTTCGAAAACACCGAAGTACTGGCCAACATAGGACACCTGAAATCAAGAATAATAAGGGAAGCAATAAAAATCGAGAAACACCCTAGAAACCTAAATTCTCGTGATGACACCCAAAGACTACCACCCGCTTGGAAACCGGTTCTCGCCAAAAAACAAATACACTACAGAAACCAGCAAGAAAACACAAA
>JABXWE010018543.1:0-33956 GCA_014611495.1 Limonius californicus | reverse complement strand
GTTAGGTTAATTATTTAAATAGAAAAAAGAAAAGTAGACAACAATACTGAGAGATAAAAAAAATTTAGGTTAGGTTAGGTTAGGTTAATTATTTAAGAAGAAAAAAGAAAAGTAGACAGAAATACTGAAAGATAAAAAAGTTTTAGGTTATGTGAGGTTACGTTAGGTTAATTATTTAAATAGAAAAAAGAAAAGTAGACAGAAATACTGAAAGATGAAAAAGTTGTAGGTTAGGTTAGGTTTGACTGTTCAAAATTATAATCACTTCATTTTATAGTTTGGATTTTTTTCCTGGATTTTTTTTTCTATGGATTTTTTTTCTTGGGTTTTTTTTCTTGGATTTTTTTCCGTGGATTTTTTCCTTGGGCTTTTTTCCTACAATCAGATAAGACCTACTATAATTGCATGTACTTCATGATTCCTAGAAAATACTGTTTATCACCATTTGCAACTGGTTATAAACGCCGGCGTTTATTATTTTGACAGTTGAGATAACTGTCAAAGTAATTTGCAAATAATACAAAAAATTCAATGCATATATAGAAATGAATTGCGAAATTCTAATGCAAAAGTTATGAAACTGCGAGATTAAACTGTCAGTTTTTGATGAAAAAACGAGAGACTGGCTTGCTCATCAAACATCGTGTGAGATCTACATTTACAACTTGAATATGGTTATGTAAAATTGAATCCACAAACAAATTTGCGTAATTTCGCTTATTAAAATCAATTCGAAAGCTAATCTGCATTCCAAAAATATAAAAAAAAATTATTTAACTTTCTCCTTCTTGATTTGAAATCGTCAGAAAACTTCAAACTTCAAACTTCATTTTACTTTGACCTGGTTTGTCTGTGTGATTCCTTTCCTTCCTAGTTTGTCTCAAATCTGACTAGAGGTAAAAGTTTGTTGACGGTTTGCTGATTGAAAGTTGAAATTATAAAATAAACACGAATTCGTAATTAATTTCTACTTTGCAGGAGTGGAACGTGATTTGGCTGCTTTGGAAGATAAAGTGTCAACTCTTGGGCAGGAAGCTGATCGTTTGTGTGGAATTCATCCTGATCATGCCAACCAAATCCAGGCAAAACGTGCAGAAATTGAAGCATACTGGGAACGACTTACCGCGAAGGCTAAGGTACATTTCCACTGAAAATGTTCTTCTTACTTATATAATTTGTATAAAATAATCAGAACTACAAGTAATTTTTATAACAGGAACGCCGTGAAAAATTGGATGAGTCCTATTTCCTCCACCGCTTTTTGGCTGACTTTAGAGATCTTGTGTCATGGATTAATGACATGAAGGCCATCATTTCTGCTGATGAGCTGGCCAAGGACGTGGCAGGCGCCGAAGCTCTCCTGGAAAGACATCAAGAACATAAGGGCGAAATCGATGCTCGTGAAGACAGCTTTGCCGCTACCACTGAAGCTGGTAAACAACTTCTGGAAAAGGGACATTATGCTGCAGACGAAATTAAAGACAAATTGTCCCAACTTGCTTCTGACAAAAATTCGCTGTTAGGTAAGTACAAAAAATAATCGTAATTAATTAAACAAACCTTTATTGTTGCTTTGGTGGTACGAATGTTTCCTGACAATTAAACTTACAATGTTGTTATTCATTGTATTAATAATATCAATATACTTTTATAATCGAACAAACATTTTGTTGCAGCTTTATGGGAAGAGCGTCGTATTCTTTACGAGCAGTGTATGGATTTGCAGTTATTCTACCGTGATACTGAGCAAGCTGATACATGGATGGCTAAACAAGAAGCCTTCCTGGCCAATGAAGACCTAGGGGATTCCCTCGATTCTGTGGAAGACCTTATTAAGAAGCATGAGGACTTTGAAAAATCTCTGGCTGCCCAGGAAGAAAAAATCAAAGCTCTTGATGAATTTGCCACCAAACTTATTGATGGAGAACACTATGCTGCTGATGATGTAGCACAACGACGAGCTATGGTGAGTTCAAACAGCAGTAAACCTTCCAACTGTTACACATTAAATCATGATTATTTAGCTTTTGGAACGTCGTTCAGCTCTCAAGGAGAAATCGTTCTTGAGGAAGCAGATTTTGGAGGATGCTTACAAACTGCAACAGTTTGAGCGCGATTGTGACGAGACCAAGGGGTGGATCAACGAGAAATTGAAGTTTGCTACTGATGAGAGCTATTTGGATCCAACAAATCTTGGAGGAAAGGTCCAGAAGCACCAAAACTTTGAACAAGAACTGAATGCGAACAAGAGCAGGATGGAGGAGATCACATCCACAGGGCAAGAACTTATCGACGCTAACCATTATGCCGCACGTAAGCATCTTGATATTTTTATGTGTATATTGGCAGGGTTTGAGGAAGAAGGAACACTGTGGAAGGGAAGAAGTTTCTAAACTCAAATGATTCTTCTGTTTTCCGAAATCATTTTTAAAAATTAGCCATAGTTAATAATAAGAGAATATAGGAGTTCTATTAAAATAGAGAACAAAGGAACATAGAACCAAGATTATCTTAAACCCATCTACAAGTTCAACACATTTTTCCTTAAAATTTTTTCACCCGTACCAACGTACAATTAAATATTTATTACAGCTCGAATTCAACAACGAATGGATGAAATTGTACACTTGTGGGAGACCCTGGTTCAAGCGACTGATAAGAAGGGCTCGAAGCTGCAAGAAGCCAGCCAACAGCAACAATTTAATCGCACTGTTGAAGATGTAGAATTGTGGCTTTCGGAAATCGAAGGCCAACTTATGTCTGAGGATTATGGCAAGGTAGTTTAACGCCTTCTTCATTCCATAGAAACTTCTTCGGCATTTAATATTGTTTCAGGATTTAACGTCTGTTCAAAACCTGCAAAAGAAACATGCTCTTCTGGAAGCTGATGTAGGTTCACACCAAGATCGCATTGAGGGCATCAAAGCAGCAGCTCAGCAGTTCATTGAACGTGGCCATTTTGATTCCGACAACATTGCAACCAAACAAAATGGGCTGACTGGCCGCTATTCTGCCCTTCAGACGCCCATGGCTGTGCGTAAACAACGCCTGCTAGACTCGCTCCAGGTTCAACAACTTTTCAGGGACATTGAGGATGAAGAAGCCTGGATACGTGAGAAAGAACCAATTGCAGCTAGCACCAATAGAGGTTAAAATTCAACTGGGGTTCATATAAAAGCAAAAAGCAAATGACATTTTTCGTTACAGGAAGAGATTTGATTGGTGTTCAAAATCTCATTAAGAAGCATCAAGCTGTCCTTGCTGAAGTTAATAATCATGATGGTCGCATTATTGCTGTAATAGACGCTGGAAAGCAGATGATGGAGGACGAACATTTTGCCAGTGATGAAATTCGTAATCGTGTCAATACTTTGCAGGACCACTGGATTCAGCTTACCGAGAAAGCTAGACAGGTAAGGTTTTATACAGCAGGAACTTTTACTTTTGATTTTATTCAAGTGTTACTTTCTTGGGTCCACAATTCAACATTCAAAAAAAATTTACACCATTAGAAATGTTTTATGTATCTGATACACAATTGATAAATAATACAATATGACAGATTTGTAATTAATATAAATATTTTGAGTTCAAATTAATATCTTTTAAACAAATTAGGATTTTATTGTAGTTACAGATATGTTTTACATAGTCGGTTTAATTTTTTAAAACGTGTTTACTTTATACCTCGACACTGTAAATGAGGATTTGATAAGAAGAAGAACGATTAATTTTATTTTTGTATAAATTATAAATACATAAAGCATATTTGAAAGCAATAACATTGCAGATATGTGGAATTGTGTTTAAAATATATGAAATAAGTTTTATAAAAATCAGTTTCGACAATTTTGCAAATGTTTATCATTGCAAAAGTTATGATGTTCCTTGTATGATTTTTTTTTAATTAACTTCATTTTATCATTGACTCTAGAAATAGAAACATTGCAAATAACTGATTGTAAATTAACAAGCTAATTAGAGAAGTTGAAACTCCTTAATTGTGTATTGAAAGTTTATATAAAAAGGAATATTGTAACAAAGTCATAAATATGATTTAAAATTTTTAAAGTTCTAAGTTTATTGAATAATGAATTAATTGGGCGTTGATTCTAGCTAATAATTTCATTTATTTGTTATAGCGTAAACAAGATCTTGAAGACTCTCTTCAAGCACATCAATACTATGCTGACGCCAATGAAGCCGAGTCATGGATGAGGGAGAAGGAGCCCATGGTGGCCAACACCGACTATGGTAAAGATGAGGATTCGTCTGAAGCTTTGCTGAAGAAGCATGAAGCTCTGATGAGTGACCTTTTGGCCTTCGGCAACACCATTGAAGGCCTCAAAGAGCAAGCTGCTAGTTGTAGAGTTAGTATTAAAAATTTTATTGTTTGAAAATTTTGAAAGGTATAATTTGGGCAGGATATTTCAAAAATGTTACTATGGTAGACCTGCTTTGGTGATCTTGGGCTACTTGCAAGAAAAAGTTTTTGGTTTACCTTTAAAATTTGTCACGTGGAAACAGTAATAGTGTTGAAAAGGACTTTAAAAAATATGTTCGGATATTTTACCCTCTTGTAGATCTCATCAATACAAACAAAAAAGTTGTAATTAACATGGTTCGAAAATTATCCATTTTCGAGATATGGAGTTTGTTGAAGAAAATAAATATTGCTTGTTATTTCAATAAGTTCCCCACCCTTTAAAACAAATAGCCATGGAAATAGAGGATTTTAATTATTGTATAAGGGGCGGGGATGGCTCAGTGGTAGAGAGCCAAGGTTTGGATAAAATAGTTCAAACCCTTCCCGGTTTGAATCTGCCCAGGGTCGGAAATTTTTCTAATTCCCTGGGTGATCGGTACTCGGTCCCTGTCTCCATTTGCCATTGGGGATCAAATTAATGGCACTCCTCGAATTACGGTCGCATTAGAGGTGTAACAAGACCATAAACAAAAACATTCACACACAACAGGCAAGCCAAGCATGGTTTCGCACCAACACGGTAACCCGCAGAGGCGGGCCCTGTTGTGCATAGCACAAACTAGCTTAGCCTTGCCCCACACTGCCTCGACACTGCGCAAGCGGTACAAACGAGGATCACGATAATAATAATAATAATAATTATTATTATATATATATATATCGTGGGTTCTACAGCAGTAGAGAAAGAACGAGAGTTCTGGAGCCTCCCGAGGTCACCCCCACCAACCACTTTCAAGGTTAGGCTATTTAAATGTCATGGTCTTTCTCTGCTTACAGCCTTTACCGTTTTCCACATTTCGACCGCCAAGCCTCCCTATTTCTCTAATCGTCCTGTCCTATTGCTCTATCTGTCATTGTTTGTGTAACTCCATTTATCCGTGTCTGTGCGGGTCTTCCCCTTCCTCCTCTATTCTGTGCTGTATACATTAGTGCTGTTTTTGGCCACTGTTCCTCTCCCATCTTCATTACATGTCCGTACCATAGTACTCTATTTTTCCGAGCTTGTATGTATCCTGCTTGTCTTTCTTCTTATCTCCTGGTTAGTTTTATGTTGTAGTTCATTTCAACTGTGTCTATGGACTTCTTATCCTTTGTTGTCATTTGCCAGCACTCTGACCCATACGTTAGGATTGGCTCTACTATGACCCGATATAATGTTATTTTTGTTTGTAAATTTCATGGATTTTGACCATAGTAATGAGTTTAGGATTCTAGTGATTTTTTCCTACCTTGCTGTATTCTGTTGTACATGTCCTTCTTTGTTGTACCTTCTTCTGAAATAATACTTCCCAAATATTTATATTTTTTACATGTTTTCTCTTATTTGTAGCTCTGGATCTTCTTGTTCTTCGCCAATTTTTAGATATTCAGTTTTCGTTAGATGCATACTTAAACCCCAGTTCTTGTACTCTGTTTTCTGAATTTTCTGAATATATAGTCAGCAGCAATACCACAAGTGACTGAATTTTTGCGATAATTCTGTCGATTTACTGAGAACCGAAATCATGTTGCTTCGCGACAACACCGAAGGACGAGTGGTGTTGCCTAGCAACACGATTGAGTTTTTCAATAAAAGACGGAATAATTAAATAAATTCAAGCCACGAGTCGTATTTTATCAGATCATTTCACAAACAAACTTACCTACCAGTTTTTATCTAGGTACACAATTTCCAATTCAAAAATTATTTCATTTTCACTAAGACCAGATCTTAAAGTAAGTACAAAAAGCAACACAATCGGGAACACTTAATAATTAACAATATTACCAATTAATTTTCACTAAGAACAGATTTACAAATAAGTACAAAAAGTAACACAAACACGAACATTTAATATTTAATTAACAATATTAGTAAAATTATTCAATTATAATAATTATTGTAGATTGTGCAATTGTTATACACAATACCTTGTTGATTATTCTGAGCCTGTGGATTATTTGAACATACAGTTGTAATACTCGTACTTGTTGCTGTTGATGTAGTACTACTATTATTTCTCATATTTTCCATGGTGCTGTTTACTGAGTTGAAGGTAGGGTTTAATTGAGTTGGAACTAGCAATTCATTCCCTTTGTTGAAGATACTTCCTTTAACAATTTTAGATTTTCAAATTTTATACCGTGTCCTGTTTCGTAAATATGTTGGGCAACCCTTGATTTATCAAACCTATGATTTTTGAGATGAGCTACAAGTTATTTAAACCTAATCTCAATATTACGTTTAGTTTCCCGATATATTTTACATTGCAGTGAGAACAGTCCTGTTATTTTTATTGCTTCTTGTTCGCCAACTCCTCCATAGACGAGCTGACTAACTGCGGCAGCTCTGTTGGAATGATTGGTAGATTTCTTGTTGTTCACATCAAGCCCTATGTTTGGGTCCATTTGCTAATCGTATTGATTCTGGCAGGCAAATTCTTGTACCAGGAGATGCAACTGGTTCCAGGCTGCCAATGACCATTCATAGTAAGAAACAATCGGTCAACTTTGATGTTCATACCTCGTTTCAAAATTAATTTCTTCAAAAGTCTTACCGGACACATACTTGGGTTTGTGGTGTTTTTAGTCAACCATTTAGTTACGGCCAGTCATTGACCACCCCCTTCACATGTTTTAGAAAAGACCGTACTGTATTCTACTCTTCCAGTAGGAGATCCTTTGTTATCAGATTCGTCTTTAAAATAATGCACTAAACATGCTGCCGTCTCGCCACCTCTCCATGCAGGTTCCACTGCCGCTATGTGGAAAAATTTCATTTGGAGGCCCATTGGACAATCTTCGTTCCACTGCTCACAAATGGTTTGGTGCGCTTCATATGTTAAAGCAGTAGAACTTACTTTGCATTTCTCTGATATACTTTGCATTGTATGTCTTTGAAAGGATCAAAACTTCGTCCAAACTCGTTGTAGTACTTCTTCTGTAACAGTTTTGCACCAGTGTTCCATATTGTTTTGACTACGCATTCCTTATAGTTCAATCCAACTATTTTTCACATGTTGAAGGCCCAGTTCTTCAACATGAAAGCCAGTCTCTGTGTCGGTGTCGTTTCATCAAAGTCGTAGTTTTTTTTTTGGCACAGAAACTCATAAACTGCTTCCACACGAATTGCTGGGACTTTTTCGTGTTCTTGGGCACATTGCATCTTATTTTCTCCTCGATAGCCTCGGCAGAATCTTTTCCAAATCAATTCATGTTAGATTTGAATGCTATACCCACACGACGGATTTAAAGCGATTTGAATGCAGAAGTGACAGCTGTACGTTGCATTTGATTTTTGTTTCCAAAGCCAATTCAAAATGAATTTTTTGGTGAAAACACCGAACTTGACAGATGAATCAGAGTCGCGAGTCAAGTTGGGGTTATCGCGACAACACTAAGTTGATGAAAGCTTCTCATTGGTTCTTTCGACATGTGAGTGAAATGATCACTGTCATTCTCATCACAAGCTACAATAACTTGATCGTCCGCAAATAGGGGAGTTGTCAAACACTTATCATTTATCTCTATACCCATGCCTGATATTTTTTCCATCCAGTCCTTTAATGCCTCCTGAATATATATTTTAAACAGCTTGGGTGATACGCTACGTCCCTGTCTAAGTCCTTTGTTATCATGAAAATATTCTGAAATATTATGTCCAACTCTCACAGTACTCTTTCAGTTTTTGTACATCTCCCCAATTGCTCGAATGTATGTCTTATTTAGACCAATCTTGATTAAAACTTCAAAAAACCTTTTTAGCGGTACTGTATCATAGGCTTTTTCGAGGCCAATAAACACCAGGTGGATAGACAAATTTCTGGCTTTCCATTTTTCAATTATTTGTACACGATCGACCAGCACGGAATCCACTTTGTTCTATTATTTCGATAGTATTTTCTATTCTCTTTTTAAGTTTGTGACCGTACAACCACCCAATTGCACTAGTAACACTGATGCCTGTGTAATTCTTGCACTGTCTTTTATCTCCTTGTATAGTGGGCAAATATATGCTATATTCCTGTCGTCAGGGATATTGTCACCTTCTAACATGCATTTGTTAAATATTGCGGCAAGTATTTCCAGTAACATCTCTGGTCGGTATTTTACCAGCTCAGTGGGGATATTTCCTGGTCATGCTGCTTTGTTATTCTTTGTTTCTCTTAAGACTTTTTTTATTTTGTCTACTGTTATCCTGCTTATTATTTCAGTACCTACATTTTCCGTTTCTTCTATTCCATCTGCCTTAAATTCGTTTCTAGTTTCAGTAAGAAGTAACTTAAGTAATTTTAAAACATATAAATTTCAAATATCATGGCTGTTAATTATTTATTTATAATTATTTTTTTAAGACAAAATCAGCCAAAATTACAAATTTTTTTTAAATTTAATAACAATAATTTAGTACAATGTGAAATCAGATTAAAAAAGAACGCATTAAACCTTTACATACATTTTGAAAATATTTCATGTTTGCGTTTCGCTAATTATTAGCTTTTTCAAAACAACTATGTATACACTTATTATTAATGTCTGAAAAATTAAATAGACTTGTGAAAGAATTAATAAAACGGTAAACAAAAAATACAATTAACTCACCTAATTAGTTACACGTGTAAGCACATTTTCTTTATAATAATATGTCACTGATCAATAATAAAAGGTGTATAAAACACATTTTTTAAACAATTATTAGTTATTTAGAATAAAATACAAATCCAAATAACCTCCATGATACATGTGCTTAAAACATGAGCGAACAGACAATAATCTTTAATGCGCAAAATCCAAATACCTTACAATTTACCAAATACAAATTACCATTTTGTACAAAAACAAATGGAAATATTTTTAAAATGTATGTAAAGGTTTAGTGCGTTCTTTTTTAATCTGATTTCACATTGTACTAAATTATTGTTATTAAATAAAAAAAACTTTGTGATTTTGGCTGATTTTGTCTTAAAAAAATAATTATAAGTAACTTGTAATATTCTTCCCATTCTTCCATGCTTATCAAATGTACTTTACTCTGTCATTGTCCATCTTTATTAAGGTTTCTTATTGTGTTCCATGCTTCCCATACTTTTGTTCCTCCTATAAATCGATCTATTTCATCACACTTCTTTTCCCATATCTCGTTTTTGCTTTTCGCTACTTCTTTTTTACTTCGCTGTTCCATCCTGCATATGTTATTCTGTCTTGTTCCATCTTAGTATCAAGCTATTTTTGAAACGCTATTTTTTTTGTTTGACCAATCTTCAGATTTATTACGAATCACTAACTTGCAGGTGTTATCAACACACAAGTAGAATGCAGGGTTGCCACAAAATAAGATGGTGTCCCACTGTTGCACTGAGTTTAATTTCTCCTTAGCCCCTGTTTGTTTTTGGTGTATATTTACTTGTACAGTCAATAATGACTCGTCTTTTGTCTATTTGATAATAAGGTACATCTAATTATATGTTTAAATATAGATAAGAGTTAAAAAATATACCTTATCAACTTTATATCCCTGTTTTCTGAGATATTTGCTTATATTCTTTTCTGAAGTTCTGTTATTTATTAATCACTCAAATCATGTAGATTTCTTAGTGTTTATTTTTAAATAATTTATTAATACCAAAACAGCTCTATAGATAATTAATAGTTTCCAATCACTGCTCTAGCCAATATTAATGGAGCCACTCCAAAAACTTTTTTTTATGATGTCAACAACTGTTACTACAGATTGTTACCTTTGCCGTTTTTAGACCACTGTTAGAGTAACAAACAACTGAACTGTGAGCATGCCATCTGTCAATCTTGTCAATAGTCCACTATGGTCAATGTCATTATGAAACAACTATAGACTATTACTGTTCAAACATATAATTAACAAACAATTTACAGTAGCTTTCTTTATCTAATTTTTTTATAAACGTAAGCCTAATGTTACAGTATTTAAAATTGGTAATATGAAAATTACGGTAAAACTCTCTGTTTAAGGTATCATACCTTGGTAGAGGCTGCTGTATTACTCATAAGGTAACCATACTTTGGCAGAACCCTGTACGTGGCGTACATAAGCCTCGAAGATTGAATTTTTAACTTAAAAAAAATTATGTAATGTTTTATTGATGTTTATATGTGGCTGTAATTTGTAGCAACAAGAACCACCTGTAGTCGATGTGACTGGTAAAGAAGCTGTAGTAGCCCTGTACGATTACACAGAGAAGTCGCCCCGTGAGGTTTCCATGAAAAAGGGAGATCTCCTTACTCTGCTGAACTCCAACAACAAGGTAAATTCGTATTGGTTTGTGCAAAATTACAAAAAGGGTTTTTGAATTTATTGTTTGCAATTGATATCCTTTTAATTGTTAATTTAATCTAATTGCAGTGTTAGATTTTGCTTTTTTTTATAAACATGTTTAATTGTAGAAAGACAAATGTTTGTGCAAAACTAAGTCATTTATTACCTTAGTTAAGGTAAACAGATTTCAGGCATCTGCCTACGTGTGCACATGAACACGAAATATAGAAATGCCGCCTTATCTAATTTTATCTCGGCTATTTCATACTAACTCATTAATTACAGAGATAATTGTTTTGTACTTTTGACCCATATTCAGATAATATCACATCATGCTTGTTACGTTTTGGGCTCTACATATTTTTATTAACAATTTTTTTCAAAAATCTAACCTTAAAAAAATTAACAACGAACTTAAATGTGAAATTCTTGTAAATTGTGTAAGCAAATTCACGTTTATTTGCAAATATTATTATCATTTTGTTGTTTTTCAAAGTAAATAATATGTTTCTTATCCAAAACTTTTAAAATTAAAATGATGTAATATACATTAATTTATTTTATGTTTAGGATTGGTGGAAAGTCGAGGTGAATGATCGTCAAGGCTTTGTGCCGGCAGCGTATGTCAAGAAGGTAGAAGCCGGCCTGACCGCTTCCCAACAAAACCTGGTCGACAACAACTCCATTCCTGCCCGGCAAGCCCAAATCAATGCCCAATATGATCACCTTCTTGAACTCGCCCGAGAACGCCAAAAGAAACTTAATGAAACTGTCAAGGCTTATGTGCTGGTGCGAGAAGCCGCCGATCTGCATACATGGATCAAGGATAAGGTATATTTGCATAATTTTTTCTTTGTGGATGTGTCGTTTCTAATGTTTATTTTTTAGGAAATGCATGCCCAAGTCCAAGATGTCGGCGAAGACTTGGAACAAGTGGAAGTATTGCAGAAGAAGTTTGATGATTTCCAGAATGACCTGAAAGCCAACGAGGTCCGTTTAGCGGAAATGAATGAGATAGCAATGCAGCTTGTGTCTCTTGGCCAAACTGAAGCCGCCCTCAAGATCCAAACACAAATGGAGGTAGGCTTTGCAATTGTTTTTAATCAAATAATTTTTTTGGGTAATGTCTGCTATTATTCAATTATTGTAGGAAAAATACGGCATGGAATTATTTTAATAATGCCAGTAAAATCAATGTTAAAATTATTTATGACTTAAAATTTCAATATTAAAAATCATCAGTATTTTAAACTATCACCACTGCCATATTTAAAATTCATTAATGCAGATATGAGCCGCGGAAAATATTTAAAGTGATGTATTAAAGTCGAGCTTTTGTAATCTAGAATTTTAAATATTGCTAGTTTTAAAACGCTGGTATTTTGTGTATTTAAATTAAAATGTGACATTAATCTTTTGACGCTGTAGATAATGAAAAAAACTTCATATTGATAATACAATACTATTAAACGTATATCGTTATTTCTGATTCATTTACAAAAGAGGTGTTATAGTAAAGTCAAGGAATTCTTTTTGTTTTATTACACAAATTCACCAGTTTAGTATTTATTTCACTAGAAACCGCCTATAAAATAATCATGACAAGAGCATGGCCTTCCGCTCCACCCCCAAAGTCAGGATTTTGATCTTAGAATATTTAATCGACTCTCGTTCATTTCTGTGTTCACATGTTGACTTTGACAGCAGTGGTGTCGAAAGATCTGCCATTGAGTGGAGGTTGGCGTCCTGGGGAGGGTCAAAAATTGACGCCCCGCCCCCATCTGTAATTTTTGCCGTTTTTTTCAAGATTGCAACTTCGCGGGGCGGTTGCAAAATCGTAAAAAAAATCGAAACTTAAAAAAGATTGGTGTGAAAATTCCGAAAATTTTTAGATTTTTATGAACTCGCAAAAACCGATCTGAACGAATGGTAGTCCTCAACGAAGGCTTTTTTATTAATTTTGGCTGTCATGGTTTCTGGAAGGCCACCAGCGGTCCTCAGACTTTTGTTTTGTTTTCGATATATCTCGATCCGTAGGTAGGTTAGCGAGTCGCGCCAAAGGATGCGACGTGATGCTAGGATTATTTTGTTGTACAACAAAATCGGCTAAAACTCGAGGTACTGATGGGAGACATGCCCGACTTTGACAGCTAATAACTCTGGACTGATTGAAACGAATTTATTTTTGCCGGGTAGGCGATCGCCGTAGCTAACGACTTCCATGGCGGAAAATGGGTGGCCGAAAATTTTAGCCCCTCCCGAATTTGCCGAAAGAAGTGTATAAATTGACCGTTTTTGGGGAGATGTAGCCGAGTTCTTGATTAACGTAGCCGCGTGCGGTATGTGCGATTCGATAGAGATACCGTTACTCTAGAATTTTGGTAATGGACGTTGTTGTCGAAAATGCGCGTTAATGTTGAAAAAAGTTGAAACGTCAGGGTGGAAGGACAGCGACGCTCAAAGTGCGAGGACCTATTTTGAGATGGGAGAACGGTAGCGGGACGTGTCCTGGGCCTGCCTGCGAAAACCACATTCGGATATCTCGTTCCGTTTCCCGCCATTTCCTCTTTTTTTGAAAAAAATCGAAAATGTTCCAATTATTGTATTTTCCCAAGTAGACGAGCTAAACTCTATTTGTTGAGCATTGAGCTATAACGTAAACAAACGCTTGACAGGTGCGTTGATTTACACTTTACAGGATGGGTATTTACGTAATATTCCCTGCGTTTCTAAATTAACGTTCTGCCGTTAGAATTCTTTTTTAGAAGAATTGGTGGTTCTGAAAATTTTTTTAAGTAAAGGTGTTTTATGGACTTGGAGACATCTGCATTAGAAATATTGACGTAAAAGCAATCCGCTGTTAAGTAGTCCAATGCGTGGTTGACAAATAGGTGCATCATGTTAAATCCTGCAATCCATTAATTAGTCAGACGCAAATAAATACATAATAGTAAAAGCATTAGAGAAATACTAAACACTTCATTATTAACAATTAATATAATATAATAATAGTTATCTGCTGTGTTATCCATTAACATGGATTAACGGCAGCAAGTTGAACATTTAAAATTAACTTTTTTAAATATTCCATATAAAGTCGACCTCTTAAAACTTGGCAATTGGTCATCATTGTTAACGACCGTCAAAAATTTATTTATGGGTGGTATTTCGTTCCGAAAAAATTCGCGAACCTACACAGAAATTTACCAAGCTCAGAAATGCAAGTTTAGGAATAAGTTTCGCATATTGTACAGAAAAATTACAATTTGTTTAAAAATAGCACGTACCTTCTTACGAATTGCAAAGAGAGCAGCATCATCAATTTCATCTAAAAGTTTTTTTCTAACTCCCGGAGATTTTGGAGAAGACAAAGTTTTAGTATCCCGAAACTGCTTTAAAATTCTTTTTACTGTTGCAACACTAACACCCACTGTTTTAGCAACAAATTGTACAATGTCAGTCAGTAAAATCTCAGGATTTTCTTCTAACGTCGAATTATACAATTTTACTTATAATAGTTTTTCATTTAAAGTAGTAGGACGCCCCCTACAATTACACGTTTCTGGAACAATTTGCTCCATTTTAGGAAAATAAGCACCAGGCACTATACAAACGCTCCGAAAACCGATAAGCACTGCTCAAAAAGCACACAAACTTAACCCGGTAATTACGAGTGGAAAGTAAAGGTTTTGAGCGTCAAATATTCCTTAAGTAATGAGGCATTAGCGTTATCTAGCGTAGACCAATCGCAGCGCGCGCTGCGGTGAGTCAAACAAGTGTTTTTGTTGACGTTTTAGCTCAATGCTCAACAAATAGAGTTTAGAGAAATACGGCTTGCGCCATTGGAAAGAGCTTCAGAGAATACTATTTGGTGGTGGGGAACCGCTCCGATCGAATTATGCAGCCCGCCGCCAGTGGATGTGAAAATATTTTCTATAAATGGTGGGCTTGGGAGCGCTAGATGCGGGCTTCCGAGTTCTGCAAGACGGTATGAGTGGGACCCCAATCCGAAACCTTTCGGACGGACACAACCGCAGTATACAACTTTTTTCAGGGTTGCGATCGGTTGCTATAGCATTGAAGGCGGTCCCCCGTTGCAAGTACGTCCAGAACATGTGGCGGTACAATATATTGGGGCACCGGTCCAGTATAGCCACCCGTTCACAAACGCCCCTGTCCAAAACACCAAATTTTAAGTATAAAATTACCGACGTTACGGCTGTTGCTGAGGCAGCGGCACTAGAAACAGCCGGTTAATTATATTTACATGAAAGATTGGTGGATATGTTGATTGTTTATACGAGGAGGGTTGTTACTGCCCTTGACACTGCGACCTCTTGGGCCTATTATGCATCCCCTTCAGTCGCTAGTTGCTGTCAAGTAAATCCGTCCGCTTTATCAGGTCTAGGAGTTTGTTGATCAGATTGGCTTGCGGTTGTATCTCTTTGGTATTAGTGCCCTTAAAGATTTGATATTTTCTACGAGCAAAAGCTTCACATTGAAATATTATGTGGGAGGCCGTTTCCTCTTCCTCGCCACACAGTCTCCATATAGGATCTTTGTTAAATAGCCCTATGTTGTAGAGGTGTTGTCCGAAGTGCCAGTGTCCTGTTAGGAGTCCTGTCACTATTCCAATTTGAGTTCTACTGCGTTGTAGGACTGTTTTAGTAAGCTTGTGGGGGTGGCTACCCATCACAGCTTTGGTTTGTCTTTGTCGAGGTGAGAGTCTCCAGTGTTCTGAATGTTTGTTACGATCCATTCTTTAACTGCTCCTCTCACTGTCCGCTTAGTTAGACCGACAACAAGTTCAGGCCCTGTGAACGGTGTTTCAGATCCTAGTTTTGCTGGTTTATCTGCATTTTCATTTCCTTCTATACCTCTGTGACCTGGCACCCACACAAGTTTTACCTTTTTAGAGTTTGCCAGTGTTAGGAGACTACCAAGGCAGTTCCAGACAAGTTTTGACTTAAACTGGTTTGAATTCAGTGCTTTCAGACAGATAATAAGGATGGTTTTGTTTGCGTAGCCCCTTCTTATTGCTGCTAGAATTGCATAGGTTCCAGCTCCGGTTCCGTTGCTCGTGCGTGAACCGTCTATATACCATCATCATCATCAGAGCCGTTCAATCCAGGGGGATTATGGCTAGCGAAATGCTCTTTAATCCATTTAAAGGTAGATTACTTCTCTTGTACCTATGCTTTTTTTGTAATTTTTTTCTATTCTTTCCTTTCTTTGCATTTTACTTTCCAGTCTTTAATTTACAATGTTTTTATATCTTCCTTCGCCTGATTCCACCATCTACTTCTTGGTCTTCCTCTTGCTCTTGGCCTTCGTCTTGCTCTTGGCCTTAGCGGGGGTCCAGTTTGTTATTCTCTTTGATATTTCTGTTGCTTTTCTTCTCATAATATGACCTACCCATTCTAGTCTTGCCTTTATATGTCTAGATATATTTTCTCCATCTAATTGTTTTTCTATTTCTACATTTTTCGGTATTCTCTTTTGTCCATCGCTTGTGAGGACTGGTCCCAGTATTGTTCTCATTATCTTCCTTTCCAGTATTTTTAAGTCTTCTTCTTCTTTTTTATTTATGGTTGTTGTTTCCAGCCCGTAAGAGATAACTGGTGTGATCAAGGTCTTGTATATTTGAATTTTTGTTCTTTTGGTGATCGTTTTGCACTTCAGTAGTTTTCTATTGATGCCAAAGATTTGGTATCCTTTAAGGATTCTTTCTTTTATTCTGTCTTTTCCCGTTTGTCCTATCATTGCTCCTAAGTAGTTGAAGTGTAATACCTCTTCAAACTTGTAGTTTTTTATTTTTATAGGATTTAAAGTTTTTTGTTTGTCCCTTGTAACTCTAATGTATTTTGTTTTGCCTTCGTTTATTTGTAACCCGAACTTTTGTGCCTCCGTGTCTAGATTTTCAGCTGCTCTTATTAAAACTTTTTTTGAGTTTCCAATAATTGCTAGGTGGTTGGCGTAGGCTATTATTTGCATTCCATTTTCTATTATATTCTTCCTATTTAGGTTTGTTTTTCTTAAAATGGATTCAAGAACTAGGTGAAACAGTGTTGGGGAGATTTAGTCTCCTTGCTTCCCTCCTTTGTTAATGTTAAATTCGTCTGATACTAATCCTTGGAATCTTACTTTGCCTTTATTATTTTTTAATGTCATTTCCAGAATACTGTATACCATACTAAGCTTTTATGCAAGTCTGGTGGTTCCCCTTGATCCCATTCTTCACGGTTAATCCATACTTAAGGGTTTATGAAAAGAGTATTTTGTTAACATGTAGTCCGTTCCCATTTTAAATTTCGGGTCAGATACTACATTTATTATTTTGGAGTGTCCCCATAAGTGTTGGGTGCTTCTCCAATTACCCGTGCAGTTTAGGCGATACGCACCCATCCGTGCCTCGCCCTTGATTATTATATCGAGAGGAGGAAATTGCAGGAAAGCTTCTAGTGCTGCTATTGGAGTGCTTCTGAATGCTCCAGTTATAAAGAGTCAAGCCAGTCTTTGAACACTAAAATACTGGTTTATTGTTTGCCTCTGATTTGCCTTGGGCCATCATAGGTTATTGTCGGTCTTATCACTGTTGTGTAAAGCCAAGTTGTTTTAGTCCCCATTTATTTCCAAAGGCTCTTCTTGTCATCATCAAGGTGATTGTGGGAACCGACATTGTTTTCTATTATATTTATTTATCATCAAGGTTGTTTTTGCCTTGTTAGTATTCTTTGCAAATCCTGGTTCCAGGCCAACTTGGTGTCTAGAATCACATTAAAGTATTTGACCTCCCCCTAGATTTGCGAAGATTCTCCTAAGAGTTCCAGAGGATTTATGCCTCCGTGATTTCTCTTCCTAGTGAATGGTAAGAGGCTACATGAAGTGTCATCAATACCATGTCTCTTAGCCCCTTGAATCATTGATTCAAAGGAAATGTTATCAAAGGCCTGTATGTCAAGGAAGGCTCCTAAAAAGATTTCCTTGTTTTGTAGGCAGCGCCTCCTGTTAACCAGGGTATGGAGAGCGCTTTCACATGATTTGCCTGGTAGATAGGCATGTTGGTTTTGATGTAGAGGGTTCTCTATGAGTGCCCCTTCCCTTATATGCCTTTCTACCAGTTTTTCCATCGTTTTCAGAATGAGGCATGATAGACTTATTGGTCTATAGGTGGATATACTTCCATTAAATAAATTATCTCTCCTTTTCGTTTCCACCCTGTTCTTTCCTCTGCCCCTTGCCCCTCCTTCACTGTAGCTGTTTCTGGGTTTCGTCACCATTTCCCTCTTCCATAAAGCTGGTTGTTATTTGAAATTTGATACAATGGGCACCACTCTTTGTTCAATACTACATTTTTCTAATGTAATTTCAGAAAAAATTGTTTTTGAGATAAATACGCGGTATTCAATTCCTCCTAGAATATTAATAATATAGTTCTTTTCTTTATTTCTGTACTATATTTAAATAAATATTATGCTTGTTGTGAATAAGAAGTCAAAAACTTTAGTTTGATGGTATTTCAATTATTTTAGTAACATTTAGAATTTTGATCTATATAAAAATATTTAAAGTTGTTTTGAAATAGCCAAATTAAAAGAGAATACAAGATTTATAAACATTTATAAATGTCATTCTTAGTTGTTAATAAAAAAGAATATGTACGATAAAAAATATTTTTAAATCATCCAAATTAATCAAATTTAGCCAAAAACATTGTTATATAATTATATAACATACAATATATGCTGTTTTAATACTTTAATACTAGTTTGCCTAACCTTCTGAAAAAGCATTTAAATAATTTTTTTCTAGGATTTGAACAATAAATGGACATCCCTTCAACAACTTACATCCGAAAGGGCAACTCAGCTTGGGTCAGCTCACGAAGTACAGCGTTTCACACGGGATGTGGATGAAACCAAGGATTGGATCCAAGAGAAGGACGAAGCGCTCAATAATGATGATCTAGGCAAAGATCTACGCAGTGTGCAGGCATTGCAGCGTAAACACGAGGGCCTGGAGCGAGACCTGGCCGCCCTAGGCGACAAGGTTATATTCCAAAACTGCATTTGACAATAAAAATATTAAATTCCAACTGCATTTAGATTAAACAATTGGATGAAATCGCCAATCGTCTCATGACTAGCCATCCAGAATCGGCAGAACAAACTTACGCCAAACAGAAGGAAATCAATGAACTGTGGACTCAGCTCACAGCTAAAGCTAACAACCGCAAAGAGAAATTGCTCGATTCGTATGACCTTCAGAGGTTCTTGAGTGACCATCGTGATCTACTTGCGTGGATCAATTCAATGCTTGGACTTGTTAGTTCTGAGGAACTTGCCAATGATGTGACAGGTGCTGAAGCACTCATTGAACGTCATCAGGTTTGTATTTCTTTTGATCGTTATTGAAACTGCAATTTTTGAATTGTGTAGTTTTGTACAGTTTATACTCAGTTGGTTTTTTGTTAAAGATTTTTTGCATTGTGGACAATTAATTTCTTGTGGTTTTGAACGTGATAGTTTTATTATTTTCAGTTTAGCATTATGAATCTGTTTGTTTTACTTAAACAGTAATCAAACTACAATGAAGACTTAGGAGAACAGTAAATACAGGGTGTCTTAGACAGCATTGTTTTTTAATTAATCAAATTCAAGGTTATGTGTTGCTAAGTAGGAAGAAAACGGGCAATTGGAAATTTAATGTCTGGAATGTTTAATCATGTATTACATTTTAATGATTGCGTTAATTGTCAAAGTAAAAGTGATTTTCCAATATCTAAATTAAAATGTTGAGATATTTTAAATTCTTAAAAAATCAAAGGTGATTCAACAATAAGAATGTCGTATACATATCTGAAATAGTTTTAAATCGTGTCAATTCATATTTTTATTTTCTCAAAAGAGATTCGTATTTAAGAGTTCAGCAGCATGTTGTGCTGTTCCAGGAAGGCTTTACACACGATTTATTTGTATGTTTGTAGTTCACAAATGCAAAATTGTTTGGTTAAATTCAGCCAAACCAGAATAATTTATTAAAAACACATTGTTGAAACTTCTTAGCAAATGTAAGTGTAAAAGTCACAATTAAAATAGGAAAATAAGCTCACAAGAGAATAAAAACTTATTGAAATGTCTGCGGGGTTATTAGAAAAAAATAATTTGTAAGCCATAACTTTATATTATTTGAAAATTAAAAATATACAAGATGTTTCGATTAAAAAAATATACGATATGCCTGGTATTTTTACAGAGCAATTGAATCAAAAATGTTTTGTAGCTCCAGCCTGCATAATTCTACTTAATAATATATTTTTACTATTAAAGCACATTTTTCCCTTCTCTTACTGTTAGACCTCCCTGAATATTAAGTCCATTGGGGTTTTTGGAATAGTGGGAGAGGTATTTGCATAAGGAGCCGATATTTTCTTCCCTCTTAGAGTTTCAACTGCATTGATAAACAACATACAATGTCCTGAAACTGAGACACTCTGCATTATAAGTAAGGAATGGTGTTAAACTGTTTTAATTTGCATTGTATTGTAGAACTACAGAGCTGAAATAGATGCACGATATGGAATACCACAGGTACTGCGTGTGTTGCAGTGCTAAAATTTACTAAAGTGTCTTGTTGTTTTCACACTAACAAGAGTAACAACAGGATTTGTAACTCTGTACATTCTTTTCTGGTCTCTAAGGCTATTTTTACTGATTTGCTGCAGCAGCTTACACATTTTAAATTTGTTTGTTGTCAGTACAGCCCCATAAAACTAATCTCGCTCAATTTTTAGTTTGGATGCTGAACAAAATGGAATCAGTTACAGGGTGTTGTCAATTTTAATTTTGCATAACATTGAAATCTTTATTTTAAGCTTTGTTAGATCACTTGATAGTATATCAACATATTTTACAAAAGTATAGTATAAAAAATTGCATTTCAAGCAAAAAATTATACAAATGCGATTATTAATAATCCATTGATGTTTTCCAAGCGATAAGTAATACAGTCTAGTGTGCTATTCATTTCAAAGCTGTGAATAAACAATAAGAATATAAAGGTAGTTCTCAGTGCCAAACAGCAGGTAAGCGGCGGCACAGAACGGTAAAATAAGTGCATAATCCAGTGATTATCAAAACAAAAGAAAAATCTGAGAATAAATATAACGAGACGATAACATAAAGGCGAAGTTCGCGAGAGAGAATTGAACACCAAGGACAAGGACATACATCACAACATAAAGTGCGTTCCAAAATTCAAGTTGTAGAACGCGTACTCCAATTTGGAACATAAAAATTGGTTGCATTCAACAACATGGCAGGAAATGGAGAAGAACCAACGCTCGCGGACATTATGCGTAAATTGATACAAATGGACAAGAAAATGGACGACACGTACGCCATTATTATACAGCAAAACAATGAAATAAAAAAAAATGGAGAATATCATAAAGCAACAGGAAATAAGAATACAGATGCTGGAAAACGAAGTAAGGAAGAAGAATCTTATGATTTTCGGAATTCCAGAGGAGCAAAATGAAAATACAGAAAAACTGAAGGATATATTCTTGACAATAGCAGGAAAGATCGAAGTAAAAATACTAGAACATGAAATAGACTCTATAAACAGAATAGGCAGCCGAAAGGAAAGCGAGAACAGGCCAATTAAAGTAGGACTAACAACAAAAATTAAAAAAAAAACGAAATTTTGAAAAAATTAAACAAACTAAAAGGATCAGAAGTATGGATAAAAGAAGATATGGACAAAGCAACAAGGGATACAAGGTAAAAGGAAATTCCACATATGATAGAAGCCAGAAAAAAAGGAGCGAGAGCAGTTATTATTAAAGACAAGCTAATTATAATTGGAGAGGAATGGAAGGCTGAAGAATTGATGGAACAAACGGAAGTAGACATTGAAGAGGAAGAGTACGAGAAAGACAACGTGGATAGTAAAAAAACCAAAGAAGTCAAAAAAAGAGGAAGATCTACAGATGAAGAAGGTGTAAATTCTACCACAGAGACAACCCACAAAGGAGTAATCCCAAAAAAGAATAAATTCTGGGCGCAGAGCCTATTAGTACCACGCAAGGAAGATTTGATTAAAACAAAAACAAAAGATAATACAAGCGACATGTCGTTGAAAGAAGAAGACGATGCCTGAAACAAGACCCTAAGAAGCATTACGATGCGGGAACACGCACAAAAGCCAAAAAATTAACAAAAACTAAAAACCAGACCGAAACTAAGATAACGGAAAGCAACTAAATAAGACTAAGGAAACTTCAAGAAAATACAGAAAGTGAAGAACAACCACAGATAACGGGAGAACTAGAAACTAGAAAAATAAAATATATAGGAATTTGAAACGTAAGAACAATGTTAGAAGCAAGCAACGTAAACCAAGTGGCGAAAGAAATGGAAAGATATTGAGTGGAGATATTAGGAGTAAATGAGGCGAGATGGAAAGGATGTGAGAGAGGAGGCAAGACACGAAAATGGAGTAGCATTTATGCTACGACCAGAAGCAAAAAATGCACTTATGGAGTGGGTGGGCATATCAGACAGTATTATAACAGCCAGATTTAAAGCAAGTTATTACAATATAACTATAGTAAATGCATATCCACCGACCAACAAGAAGGAAGAAACACAAAAAGAAGAATTTTATGAACAACTACAAAAAACCTTTGACGATGTAAACAAACAACATAAAAGAGATATAAAAATATTAATGGGAGATATGAACGCAAAAATTGGAAGTGAGAACAAGGGAAGAGAAGACACAATGGAAAAAGCAGGAGTAGGCGTTATCAACGAAAATTGAGAATTATTCGTAGAATTCTGTGCAGGAAATAGCGTAATAATAGGAGGTAGCCTTTTCAAACATAAAACCCTACACAAGGTAACCTGGACCTCACCCAGAGGTAAAATACAGAACCAAATAGACCACGTAGCAATAGAAAGAAAATGGAAAAACATGCTGTGTGACGTAAGAGCAATGAGGGGGGCCGATGGGACTATAGATCATACTCTACTCGGGGCTAAAATAAGAATAAAACTACGGGCAAATAGAGAACAGAAAACAAAAAGAGAAAAATAAAATGTGCAGTGGCTGAAAGAAGAAGTCAGAAAACAATATGAAGAAAAATTAGGAAGAGAATGGGTGAAACAGAAAAATAAAGGAAATGAAGGGGTAGAAAAAATATGGAATAAGTGTAAAACAACTCCTAAGGACACGGCAAAGAGGGTACTAGGATACAAAAAAGCAAAACAAAAGGTATGGCTGTCAAAACAGACATGGGAGAGACTAGAAGAAAGAAGGAAGATCAAACAGCAAATATTGACAAGCAAAAATGAAAATGAAAATGAAAAGAAATACAGGAAAAGCTATATAAAGAAAAAGATAAACAGGTGAAAACACGTGCTAGAAATGATAAGAGACAACACTGAGAAGAAACATTGAGAAGAGCAGAAGAAGCAGCACAAAAGAATGACATGAAAACGCTATACGACATAACAAAAGGGATAACAAGAAAGGAAATAATAAACGAGACAAGGGTGAAAGATAATCATGGAAAAACCCTTAAAACAAACATGGAAACCGACCAGAGATGGATCGAACATTTCGAAGAAATATATAAGAATCAACAATACAAGAAGAAATAGTGGAAGAAGTGGAGCAAATAGGAGAAGAAATGAAAATAAATGAAGAAGCGATCACCAGAGAAGAAATAAAAAATGCTATAAAAATGCTAAAAAACCATAAAGCAGCAGGTATAGATGACATCCCAGCAGAGCTAATTAGAGAAGCCGACGAAACAACGGAAGAAATGATGCATAACTTACTAAACAGCATATGGAAAGAAGAAAAAATCCCAAGAGAATGGAACGAAGGAATAATAATAAGATTACCAAAGAAAGGAGCCAAAACAGAATGCTCGAACTGGAGAGCAATAACACTGCTATGCACAACAAGCAAAATACTAACAAGAATATTACTAAATCGAATTAATGACAGAATAGAAAAGGTACTAAGAAACAACCAGGCAGGATTCAGACAGAGGCGATCATGCATAGATAATATATTTATACTGCACACCATCATTGAACAAGCAAATGAATGGCAAAAGGAACTCCAAATAACCTTCATAGACTTCGAAAAAGCATTTGATAGAATAAACAGGGACAAAATGTGGACAATCTTAAAAGCATATGGAATGCCAAAGAAGCTCATAAACATGATCAAACTTCTATATACGAATTACACAGCTAGAATTGATATAAACAATAAACTAACAAGAAGTATACAGATCGAAAGCGGAGTGAGACAGGGATGTGTCCTGTCACCCATACTATTTTTGGTTATAATAGACTGGGTTATGAGAAAAACAGAAGACAAGAAGTCAGGAATTAGTTGGAGGTTCGGCGAAATACTGGAAGACAGAATTTGCAGATGATGCCTGCCTGTTGACAGAAAGCACAATACAAATGAGAAAAAAGCTAGACAAACTAAAGGAAGAAGCAGAAAAAGTGGGACTGAAGATAAATAAGAATAAGACCAAAATTATGAAAATAGAAAAAGGCAAGAAGAGAATAGGGATAGAGAACAACCAACTCAACAGGTAGAGAGATTTACATACTTGGGAAGCATCATAGACGAAGGAGGAACAAGTGAAGTGAACATAAAATCAAGAATACACAAAGCTCAAGGAACCTTTAACGCACTCAAGAAAATATGGCAATCAAGAGAAATATATATGAAAACAAAAATTAGAATGTTCAACACAAATGTAAAAGCGATATTGTTATACGGCTCAGAATCGTGGACAATAAATGAAATGCACATAAAAAGATTACAGACATTCATGAACAAATGCCTTAGACGAATCCTGGGAATGTACTGGCCGGAAACAATTAGAAATGAAGAATTATGGGAAAGAACACAACAAGAACCGATAAGGACAACAATAAAAAGAAGAAAATGGAAATGGATTGGGCATACGTTAAGAAAACCGAATACTGATATAACAAAACAAGTATTGGAACACAATATAAGAGGTAAAAGGAAGAGAGGAAGACCAAAAGACATATGGAGAAAGAAGACGCAAAAGGAAATTACCGAGAAAGGACTTCAACGGAATGAAATAAAAAAGACGGCAAAGGCAAGACCGAATGGAGGACATTATGTGAAGTGTTGTGTGCGTAGTGAACCACTGAACGTTAGAAAGTGTTAACTCAACAAAACAGCAAAAGAAACAGAACAATGTAACAGCTATAGTGAACATGGTACAGAGCTGGCAACTCTGTTACCATATAGGCGGAAACGCCAAGAAATGCCGAAGAATCGTCAAATGACAAGACGCCCTATGCTTCTGAAGGAGCGACAGGATTGATGATGATGATGATGAATCTATCATTATTTCACAAACAGAAGCAGACAAAATTAGATCGTAAACATGACAGCAGAGGACAAACCATTTTATCTATTGAAAAGCCACCTGTGCTGAAATAATAAATGTTATATTTAGTTAATAGAAACAGTATTCAATATGATGCATCAACTAATCAGAAATATAACCTCAAATACTTTATATTCTGAAGACCCTGGTAATAGTAATTGATTACATCAGATTTTATGTACTTGTATACTATTACACCCGGATCCCGGGTTGCGCACATTCGTCGCCCGTTCGCGTACGATCAGGAGAGTTAAGACAGCGTTGCTCTGGTCAGTACTTGGATGGGTGACCCGAAGGTTGCGTTAACGCGGCGCCTCTCTCCCACGAGGATTGATCACTATGGGAGAGTAGATCAACAACCCCCCTTATGGGGAAGGCCCATGCCCAACAATGGGATACTGCGGGCTAATAAAAAAAAAAAAAATACTATTATAATTTATGTTTATTGTTGGACTATAATTAAAATTGACCTATTTCATAAAACCCCTATTCTGCAACCAGCTATTTTATTTCCTACACGTAGGTAGGTCTGTTCACGATCCAAACTGAAACATATCGTATATACATACAAAATGTGTTTAAAATAATTCGTGTTGTAGATAGATGATGAAGACAAAATGGATTAAAATTACATTAGTGACAGAATAGCATTCTGAGCAGCAAAGCTTAATCGTAGTGAACCAAACTGACGAATTTTTTTAAACACGTTGCTTAAAATAATATTTTCAAATGAACAAATTCACAATATATTCTTTCTTTTAAAACACTTACATATTTTAGTAATGGATTCGGTAAGCAATGTGAGTATTTTTAGGAACATCGAACAGAAATCGACGCAAGAGCCGGCACTTTCCACACTTTGGAACAATTCGGCCAACAGCTGCTTTCATCCAATCACTATGCCAGCCCTGAAATCCAAGAGAAACTCGAACAGCTCAACAAAGCTCGTGAAGAACTTGAAAGGTAAGCCTTGTACAACTCATTGGAACAAAACTGAAGCGCTCCTTTCACCTACAGAGCCTGGATCGAGCGACGTGTTCAACTGGACCAAAACTTAGACCTAAACCTCTTCTACCGCGATTGTGAACAAGCTGAAAACTGGATGTCTGACCGTGAAGCTTTCCTGGCTTCTGAAGAAGTTGATTCCAAAGGCGACAACGTTGAGGCCCTCATTAAGAAGCATGAAGATTTTGACAAAGCCATTAACGCTCACGTATGTCAATATTTTATATAATAATTTAATTATTTACAATACTTTATTTACGCATTACAGGAAGAAAAGATAGCAGCCCTGCAAGGCCTTGCCGATCAGCTGATAGGCAATGGACATTATGCTTCCCATGAAATTGACGATAAACGCAACCAGGTACTCAATAGATGGCGCCACCTGAAGGATGCCCTCATTGAGAAACGCTCCAAACTGGGCGAAAGCCAAACTCTGCAGCAATTCTCCCGAGATGCGGATGAAATTGAAAATTGGATTGCCGAGAAGCTGCAGCTGGCTACCGAAGAAAGCTACAAGGTAAAAAAAAGCAAGAGTTGTCTTAAGATTATAAAAGTCATAAAATTGTTATAGGCTCATACTGAGTCAAAATTTGGTTATTTCATTCATTGCGCACTATAAAAACGTACAAATTATAGTTTATTTAGAAAATTAAAGGTTTGTTTTTGTTGTTCATTCTTCAAATATTATTTCAATTAGGACCCAGCAAACATTCAGTCCAAACACCAGAAGCACCAAGCCTTTGAAGCAGAGTTGGCTGCCAATGCTGATCGCATCCAGTCTGTGTTGGCAAACGGGGAAAACTTAATCGACAAGCGCCAATGTGCTGGTTCGGAAGAGGCCGTGCGTAGGCGTCTTGAGTCCATTGCTGATCAGTGGGAGTTCCTCACCCAGAAGACAACCGAGAAATCGATGAAGCTGAAGGAGGCCAATAAGCAACGCACTTACATTGCTGCAGTTAAAGATCTCGATTTCTGGTTAGGTGAAGTGGAGAGCCTGTTGACTAGCGAGGATGCTGGAAAAGATCTTGCTTCTGTACAGAACTTGATGAAGAAGCATCAGCTGGTTGAGGCTGACATACAAGCCCATGAGGACCGTATTAAAGGTAAAGTATGAAGCTATGTGGAATAGTTAAAATAGGCCCTACTGTAAGGCCTTCAATTGAAAGTCGCTATGCATCAAGAATTAATGCCCAAACGTACTAAAAGTTGCAATATTCAAAATTTTATTATTCTTAGAAGAATGAAATTTTTTAAAGGTATTTTAATTCTTGGTAAGCAATGTAAAATGGAAAGAGATAGGGAAAGCCTACAAACAAAAACAGAAGGCTAGATGATCATTAAAATGCTGGGTTTTGAGGTATTTCAAGTTTATCACATTTTTCTAATTTCTAAAGGTTCTATAAAAACAATTAATTGTATTTTCAGGATTTTATGGGTTTGTTTTTTCAGACTTTGTAAGATTTTTAGGTTAGGTACTGTTTCAAAATATTTTAACGGTTGTTTCTTGGGCTTTCCAGAATTTCAGGTACATTGTGTTTGCATTTGTGCCAGGATTTTGCAGATTTTTAAGGATCTTGGTAGTTCCAAGTATTTTAAGTTATATTAGGTTTTGTAGGTTTCCAAGGTTCAAAGAGTTACCAGTTATATTATTGGACAAGTTAGCTTTCTATGTTTTCAAGGCTCAAAATATCAAGTTTTTTTTTAGTTAGGTGAGATTAGGTTTTTTAGTTATCCAGGATTCAAAGTGTTTCAAGTTAGGTTAAGCATTTTAGGTAGCAAAAGTTGATAAGCGTTCCGCAGTATTTTAAAAGTTAGGTTACATTTTTAAATGTACGGTTTCGAGTTTTCCAATTTTATCACAAATTTCTAATTCCTATAGGAAAGTTCAATAGTTTTTTTTTAGGTTTTGAGCTTTGTTAAGATTTTTTCAGACTTTGGAAGATTTAGTTAATTAGGTGCCGTTTCAATATTTTAAAGGTTACATTTCTTGGGCTTTCAAGAATTTCAGATGCACTTTTACATTTTTGTTAGATTTTATGAAGTTTTTCTAGGGTTCGAAACTTCAAAAAGTTTCCAGGTAATTGTTGGTTAAGTTTTTAAGTTTCCAAGGCTCAAAATAATAAGTTATTTTAGTTAGGTTAGATTTTTTACGTATCCAAGATTCAAAGTATTTCAAGCTATGTTAGAAGTTAGGTAAAACTTTTTAGGTAGCAAAAGTTGATAAGCGTTCCGCAGTATTTTAAAAGTTAGATTACATTTTTAAATGTGCGCTTTTTAGTTTTCCATGTTTATCAAATATTTCTAATTTCTATAGGAAAGTTTAATAGTTTTTTTTAGGTTTTGAGTTGTTAAGATTTTTTCAGACTTTGGAAGATTTAGTTAGTTAGGTGCTGTTTTAATATTTTAAAGGTTAGATTTCTTGGGCTTTCTGCGATTTCAGATAAATTTTTAAATTTTTGTTAGGATTTTTGAAGTTTTTCTAGGGTTCCAAACTTCAAAAAGTTTTCAGGTCATTGTTGGTTAAGTTTTTAAGTTTCCAAGGCTCAAAATATCAAGTTATTTTAGTTAGGTTAGGTTCGATTTGTTTTACATATCCAGGATTCAAAGTGTTTCAAGTTACCTTAAAGGTTAGATATTTTAGGATGAAAAAGTTGACAAGCGTTTTGCAATATTTTATATTTATTCGTGTTAGATTTTTAGGTCTGCAAAGATTAAGGTGTTTGAAGGTTATTTTAATTGTTATGTTTGTTTTTTAAGATTTTTCAAATGATGTTAAATGTTTTGGAACTTCGGTATTTGAAGGTGTTAAAAGATGAATACTCCCAACTTATTTTACAACATACATAGCTTTTTTCTATATTGAAATTTTTTTATGTTAGGATTACAGCTTCAAAGGTTTTTATATAATATTGGTATTGCAGATATGAACGATCAAGCCGATTCCTTAATAGAAAGTGGTCAGTTTGACACTGCGAGCATTCAGGAGAAACGTCAATCCATAAACGAGCGCTATGAACGTATCAAGAACCTTGCTGCACACCGCCAGGCACGCCTCAATGAAGCCAACACTCTCCATCAGTTCTTTAGAGACATTGCTGATGAAGAATCTTGGATTAAGTATGTTACCTTTTCTAAAATCCTAAATTAATTTGTGATACAAGTTGTATTTTTCTAGGGAAAAGAAGCTGCTAGTAGGATCAGACGACTATGGCCGTGACCTCACTGGCGTACAAAACCTGAAGAAGAAGCACAAGCGACTAGAGGCCGAACTTGGTTCGCATGAGCCCGCCATCCAAGCCGTGCAAGAAGCCGGTGAGAAACTCATGGATGTTTCGAATCTTGGCGTTCCAGAGATTGAACAACGACTCAAAGCATTGAATCAGGCCTGGGCTGAATTAAAGCAGCTCGCCGCTACTAGGGGACAGAAACTGGACGAGTCTCTCACCTACCAGCAGTTCTTGGCCAAGGTTGAAGAGGAAGAAGCCTGGATTAGTGAGAAACAACAGCTGCTGAGTGTTGAGGATTACGGTGATACCATGGCTGCTGTGCAGGGTCTCTTAAAGAAGCACGACGCATTCGAAACAGACTTCCAAGCACACCGCGATCGCTGCAAGGATATCAGCGATGCAGGCCAGAAACTGGTTGCCGAGGGCAACCACCATGCTGATAGCATAAACCAGCGCTGTCAGCAGCTGCAAACAAAACTGGATCATTTGGCGGCCCTCGCTGCAAGACGTAAAGCCAAACTGGTTGATAACTCCGCATATTTGCAGTTCATGTGGAAGGCAGATGTTGTGGAAAGTTGGATTGCTGATAAGGAGAGCCATGTTAAGAGTGAGGAGTTTGGAAGGGATCTTTCTTCAGTGCAGACATTGCTTACTAAACAAGAGACATTTGATGCTGGTAAGTTTTTGTTCAAGCCAATAATATTCTTAAGGGATTTTGAAACGGTTGTCATCCTTATATTGTGAAGGTTGTTATTGATGCCATTGATAGCACTTATACCGCTTCTTCGGTGCAAACATTGTTTATTAAACAAGAGACGTTTGATGCTGGTAAGTTTTTGTTCATACCAATAATATTCTTAATGGATTTTGAAGCGGTTGTCATCCTTATATTGTGAAGAATGTTATTGGTGCCATTGATGGCACTTATACCGTTTCTTCGGTGCAGACATTGCTTACTAAACAAGAGACATTTGATGCTGGTAAGTTTTTGTTCAAGCCAATAATATTCGTAATGGTTTTTGAAACGGTTGTCATTCTTATATTGTGAAGAATGTTATTGGTGCCATTGATGGCACCTATACCGTTTCTTTGGTGCTGACATTGCTTATCAAACAAGAGACATTTGTTGCTGGTAAGTTTTTGTTCAAGCCAATAATATTCTTAATAGATTTTGAAACAGTTGTTATTCTTACATTGTGAAGAACGTTATCGGTGCCATTGATGGCACTTATACCGAGTGTAGAATCGGTAAAATTGCCAATGGAAGTTTTTTATACACCTTCTAAGCTTATTACAGCAAAACCAAGTGAACAGGCCTTCTGTAATCTGCTACCAGTTCACAAAACAAATTACCATTTTAAACATTAATTGATAATCATTTAGATTTAGAATGTAGAAAAGATTTGATTTATTGGTAATTGTGGATTATTGTAATGTAATTGTTTTTGTAAAGAAGATGAGGTATTGGTCATGTTGATGGCTTTTCAGTATGCTATTGTTATTGTAAAGAAGATAGGATGCTATTGGAGAATTATTGATGGTCTTTATTACGTAGGTCTCACCGCATTTGAGCACGAAGGAATTCAGAACATCACCGCCCTTAAAGATCAGCTAATTGCAGCCAATCACGATCAGAGTCCTGCAATTTTGAACCGACATGCTGATGTTATTGCCAGGTAAACTTTTTCTTCTTCATACTTTAACTTATTGGTCATTATTTACTTGATTCCGGTTTTGTAATTTAATTGTGTTATTTTTGCAGATGGCAGAAATTATTAGCAGATTCAGATGCCCGCAAGCAGCGTTTACTTCGAATGCAAGAGCAGTTCCGCCAAATCGAAGAGCTCTTCCTGACATTTGCCAAGAAGGCCTCTGCTTTCAACTCTTGGTTTGAAAATGCTGAAGAAGATTTAACCGATCCAGTTCGTTGCAATTCCATTGAAGAAATCAGAGCCCTGCGTGAAGCACATGCTCAATTCCAGGTAACGTAAACCACAGGAATTGGTGTGTGTTGAGGTTAATTTTTGCTGTTTCCAAGGCGTCCTTGTCAAGCGCACAAGCTGATTTTGAAGCATTAGCCGCTTTGGATCAACAAATTAAAAGCTTCAATGTGGGTGCAAACCCTTACACCTGGTTCAACATGGAAGCCCTCGAGGAAACCTGGCGAAACTTGCAGAAGATCATTGCCGAACGCGACGTCGAACTTACTAAGGAGGCACAGCGACAGGAAGAAAACGACAAACTGCGCAAGGAATTCGCCAAACATGCCAATGCTTTCCATCAGTGGCTTACCGAAACACGGTTGGTATTTGGGGAATATACTTTAAATTTATGCTGAATAGAGGGTTTTTGGTTTTTACTCAGGTCTTTTTATTTGTTTTTTTTTACAGTTATCGAATTCTCGGCTGGGATGGGTAAATAATTGAATTGTGTGATGCGTTTGGAGTTAATCTAATCCAAATTTTGTGATAACATATTAAACAATTTGTGTGCGGTTGATTTGTGTAGTTCAATTGTTTTCAATATTAACAAAACTGCCTGAACTGATATTTATAAATAATTCTTTGGAAGTGTACAGCTGAGTGTCCTCTATAGAGGTGGAGCTTCAAAATATGTTTGCTCTCTTTTTTGCTTTTCTGTGTGTCTGCTTCCATTGTTTCCTTCTGTGTATTGTTACCATTTTGTTTGTTTTTCATTGTTTTCCTTTGTTATTATTTCTCTCAAAAGTGTGATGTTTTTTTTTCCTTGTATACTTCCATACCGCACTCCACATATTTTCCCTCTTATCACTGCATATTCAGCTCTAACCAACATTATTTTTCTACAGCACCTCCATGATGGAAGGCTCAGGCTCTTTAGAACAGCAACTAGAAGCCACCAAACGCAAAGCTGCAGAAGTTCGCGCTCGCCGTTCTGATCTAAAGAAAATAGAGGATCTGGGAGCAATCCTTGAGGAGCACCTCATCTTGGACAATCGTTACACAGAGCACTCGACAGTGGGTCTGGCGCAGCAGTGGGACCAACTCGACCAACTTGGTATGCGCATGCAGCATAATCTCGAACAACAAATTCAAGCTCGCAACCAGTCGGGTAAGTACGGAACCAATTTTTGCGAGGGAATGTTTAGCGAATTTATTGCAATTTTGAAGGTGTGAGCGAGGACGCCCTCAAAGAATTCTCAATGATGTTCAAGCACTTCGACAAAGAGAAGTCTGGGAAGCTCAACCACCAAGAGTTCAAGTCTTGTCTGCGGGCTCTTGGATACGACCTGCCCATGGTTGAAGAAGGACAACCTGATCCGGAATTTGATGCCATTTTAGGTATGAAATAAGAGATTCAAAATATTCACACTGTATATCTTTACTTAAAATTTGTGCTTATTTGCTTCTAATACGATTTCCTAATTGTTTTACAGATGTGGTGGATCCCAACCGTGATGGGCACGTTTCATTGCAAGAATACATGGCATTTATGATTAGCAAAGAGACAGAGAATGTTCAGAGCTCGGAAGAAATTGAGAAGGCATTCAGAGCTATTACTGCCGGTGACCGTCCTTATGTAACTAAGGAGGAATTATATGCTGTAAGTTTTATTATTACATTTTGTGGTAACACTTATTTTATTTATTTATCATTGTTACAGAACCTGACAAAGGAAATGGCGGATTATTGTGTGGCACGTATGAAACCATACGTGGAACCTAAAACAGAGCGACCAATTGCCGGTGCACTGGATTACATTGAATTTACAAGAACCCTCTTCCAAAATTAGAGACCTTAATTGTTCATAATTAAATGTTTACAGCACTCGCTTACATTATAAATGTTTACTATAAAGCTTTATTGCGAAAAATATATTATTTAAGGCATAAATAAATAAAATTAAATATTTAAAAGAAGTAATTAAAAAAGATGTTCGAGCTCTATTTGTCGAGATGCAATAGCTGATTATTTATTTATTGGATTAAATGTTGTGTTCAACTTGTACTACTTGCAATACATACCGAGATGTTTAACTGCTGTTTTGGATAATAATTTTTTGTAATATTTATAGATACCTAAGATAAATGTATTTGCTTGCAATCCAATGCTTGCAGGTGAAATGTGTTCTTTTTTTATAGTTTCACTTTTGTATTTAATCACTAGATAACTACCATGTATTATTTGCGGCTGCTATGGTATTCTCTATTATATGGCTTGAAATATAGATTAGTTTTGAAAAATGAGTTTTAATTCACCGATTTTTACTTTCCCATACCTTATAGGTATAGGGTAAGTATTGAAATCATGAAAATTTTCGAAATCGAGATTTTAACGGATATATCCGTTTTGGGTCTCTAGGAACCCAAAAAAGTGGTTTTTAAAAAATGTCTGTCTGTGGGTGGGTATGTACGTATGTATGTACGTATGTATGTACGTATGTACGTATGTACGTACGATGTGACGCTCCTACAGCCGAAAGTATTGCTCCGATTTTGATGCGCTTTGGAATGCGGGGGTGTATCGA
>JABXWE010018542.1:0-14136 GCA_014611495.1 Limonius californicus | reverse complement strand
CATCAGCTTCTATTATAGTAATTATCTGCGTAAGATGATGATTACACATCAAACACTTTAAACAAAGAACTTATACATATTTTTTACTATCCTTGTTATGTAAATAGTTATTAGCCCAACAATTATAAACTACTATCTCTATTCTAACAAACGAAATTATTATAATGGCAATATCCATCACGCGACACTTCCCCTCCTTTTCATGAGTTTGTGTGGTTATGCAACTGTTTTATGTAGATTCTAGAGTAATATCATTTTGAGGTTCACACCAGTGAATTAGTAACATTTTTCATTGCAATCGGTGTTTTTGCCAAATCGACTTGAACATATGTTTTAAGGGAAACATGAATACTTATACCATAAGAAACATAATTACACCTGTAATGAGTAAACAAGAGTTATTAATGATTTACTTACCAAATGTTTTGAATAGCATTCCATTACGAAGGTCAGGGGAGTGACACACATAAATGTTGTAAATGCTTTTGCATAAACCTATACACAAAATAAAAAATAATTTGTACACAGTAAAAATTGGTGTCATTATTAGAAGTACAATTGCATTATTATTACACTGTTTAAAAATATCATTTTTGTAGTTTTAATTTCATAAAATGTTTTGACATAAATACTTTGATCTGTGTTCATAAATAAGAGCTTGTAAATGACAACTATTGGAACACCTAGAATTATCCCTGAACTTCTATGCCCCAACACGATTACATTAATATTGAGACTTTATGATCAGGTACTTATAATTTGTGTATGGATATACACATTTTGAATACATGTATAAGAGGTGCACACCAATATGTATCCTAATGTTAAAAGTAGCTCTTAAAACTCATGTTCCCGTTCTAGGGAACTTTTAATACAGTTCTGAGCAAATTGAGTTAACTATTTAACAGATATGCTATATAGCTTAAGATACAATACTTTTCCGTTCAGAAGTATGTGAAAGTAGAAAGCATAAGTTCATTCTACACTGCGTTTAAAATGAAATAAATGACCTTCGAGATTTTTAAACAAGTTAATAATATTTACCATTTTCTCTTTGTAATGTTGTATTGTTTTACTATTAGAATAGCTGCAATTTTTTAACAATTGCGAGTCAGCTTGCAGTTCTATAACAAACGTTTTATAAAACAAATTTGCTTACAGAAAATGTGCTAGGATTTTCTTATCTTTTAAATGGATTTGTGTTTTCATTATTTAAAGTATACCAACCTGTTATTGAATGTTAACGTTTCCGCTATACAATATGATTGCATGAAAAACGTTTTCCTTGAAACACCAATCAGTTTGCTCTTACATGTGCGCAAACCGATAGCGTTCCAAAAGAAATGCCTCTCATTTTTATTTCAATGTACAAGCAACGTTCTTTCTCAGATTGTTCATTCTTGTTGCCAGGATAGAGATTGCCTAGTTATGACTCAGACACCATTTTGGAAATTAAAATGATGGTAAAGTAGGTCTATATCTGCAAAACAAACGAGTCATTAATTTTTAAACAAATGTCATTTCCTAACGTTTCTTGTACTGGGTTCCCCAATCAAGATGCATTCTATATATGGTATACATTTCTTTAAATTGAATATTGTTCTGTATTAAGAAGTGACATATAAGATACTTGTAATATTACATTTACTTTAGTACACGAAATATTTTCGAGACCGCATGATCAACAGAAGAGTTTGAATACCATTGGCTTGCATGATTTATACCAAGAG
Source organism: Limonius californicus (assembly GCA_014611495.1). Classification (NCBI taxonomy): domain Eukaryota; kingdom Metazoa; phylum Arthropoda; class Insecta; order Coleoptera; family Elateridae; genus Limonius; species Limonius californicus. The sequence continues at coordinate 12,406 of JABXWE010018542.1, read as the reverse complement.
AAGAGAAGATTATAAGCATTGCATTTTTAGAATGTAACTAGAAATTTTCACACACATCACGTGTTTTAATTTATAAAATTATTACCTGTCAAAAACATTGCCGTATCAAAACAGATGAACTTTCGACAGAACGTCTTCCGTAGTTACTGGGCGAACTGGAGTCACACGTTTCTTGACTTTTGAAAGCTAGAACAATGGTTTTAATTTTAACTAAATGTTTGTTTATTGACCAAAATGTATGCATCTTAAAACTTTACCTACAGATGAATATTGTTTAGCTGCATCATTTACTTTTCCTTTGGTTTGGTCTTAGATTAGTGCTCCATATCATAGCAGTCCAGGTGAAGTAGAATCTTCTCATGCTCCCAAATTGTACAGAACGTCTTCCGTAGTTGGTGGTAGAATTTGGAGTCACATGTTTCTTAAATTTTGGAAGCTAGAACAATGGTTTTAATTTTTAGTTAAAGTTTGTCTATTTGCCAAAATGTGTGCATGTTGTAACTTAACCTACCGAGCATATTGTTCAACTGTACCGTAAACTTTTCCCTTGGTCTCGTTTAGTGTCCCACTATCATAACACTCCAGATCAAGTAGAAAGTTTTCGTACCCACAAATTCTACAGAACGTTTCTCGTAGTTGGTGGAAGAACTGGAGTGACACGTTTGTTGAATTTTGGAAGCTAGAGCAATGGTTTTAATTTTTACTAAACGTTTGTCTATTGATCAAAATGTGTGCATGTTATAACTTAACCTACCGAGCATATTGTTCAACTGTACCGTAAACTTTTCCCTTGGTCTGGTCTTAGTTTAGTGCCCCATTATCATAGCAGTCCAGGTCAAATAGAACGTCTTCATACCCACAAATTATACACAACGTCTTCCGTAGTTGTCGGAAGAACTGGAGTGACACGTTTCTTGAATTTTGAAAGCTAGAAGAATGGTTTTAATTTTTACAAAAAGTTTGTTTATTGACCAAAATATGTGCATGTTAAAACTTAACCTACAGATGGATATTGTTCAGCTGCTCCATTTACTTTTCCCTTGGTCTGGTCTTAGCTTAGTGCCCCATATCATAGCAGTCCAGGTGAGTAGAACCTTCTCATACCCCCAAATTATACAGAACGTCTTCCGTAGTTGGTGGGAGAATTGGAGTCACATGTTTCTTATGTTTTGGAAGCTAGAACAATGGTTTTAATTTTTAGTTAAAGTTTGACTATTTGCCAAAATGTATGCATGTTATAACTTATCGTATAGATGCATATTGTTCATCTACACCGTTTACTTTTCCCTTTGACGACGACAACGACGACGAGACGTCTTAGCTTAGCGCCCTATTATCATAACAGTCCAGATCAAGTAGAACGTTTTCATACCCACAAATTCTACAGAACGTTTCCCGTAGTTGGTGGAAGAACTGGAGTGACACGTTTGTTGAATTTTGGGAAGCTAGAGCAATGGTTTTAATTTTTACTAAAAGTTTGTCTATTGATCAAAATGTAGGCATGTTATAACTTAACCTACAGGTGGATATTGTTCAGCTACACCATTTACTTTTTCCTTGGTGTGGTCTTAGTTTAGTGTTCCATTATCATTGCAAGTCCAGGTGAAGTAGAACGTTTTCATACCCACAAATTATACAGAACGTCTTCCGTAGTTGGTGGAAGAGCTGGAACGACACGTTTGTTGAATTTTGAAAGCTAGAACAATGATTTATAAAGTTTGTCTATTTGCCAAAATGTATGCATGTTATAACTTAACCTACTGAGGATATTGTTCAGCTGCACCGTTTACTTTTCCCTTGGTCTCGTCTTAGTTTAGTGCCCCATTATCATAGCAGTCCAGGTTAAGTAGAACGTTTTCATACCCACAAATTATACACGTCTTCCGTAGTTGGTGGAAGAACTGGAGTGACACGTTTCTTGAATTTTGAAAGCTAGAAGAATGGTTTTAATTTTTACAAAAAGTTTTTTATTGACCAAAATATATGTATATTAAAACTTAACCTACAGATGGATATTATTCAGCTGGTCCATTTACTTTTCCCTTGGTGTGGTCTTAGTTTAGTGCACCATATCATAGTAGTCTAGGTGAAGTAGAACCTTCTCATGCCCCCAAATTATACAGAACGTCTTCCGTAGTTGGTGGGAGAATTGGGGCCACATGTGTCTGAAATTGTGGAAGCTAGAACAATGGATTTAATTTTTAGTTAAATTTGTTTATTTGTCAAAATGTATGCATGTTATAACCAATCCTACAGATGGATATTGTTTAGCTACACCATCTACTTTTCCCTTGGTCTTGTCTTAGTTTAGTGCCCCATTATCATAACAGTCCAGGTCAAGTAGAACGTTTTCATACCCAGAAATTATACAGAACGTCTTCCGCAGTTGGTGGGAGAATTGGAGTCACATGTTTCTTGAATTTTGAAAGCTAGGACGATGGTTTAAATTTTTACTAAAAGTTTATCTATTGGCCAAAATGTATGCACGATATTAGTTAACCTACAAATGGATATTGTGCAGTTGCATCATTTACTTTTCCCTTGGTCTGGTCTTAGTTTAGTGTCCCATATCATAGAAGTCCAGGTGAAGTAGAACCTTTTTCATGCTCCCCAAATTATACAGAACGTCTTCCGTAGTTGGTGGGAGAATTGGAGTCACATGTTTCTTAAATTTTGGAAGCTAAAACAATGGTTTTAATTTTTAGTTAAAGTTTGTCTATTTGCCTAAATGTATGCATGTTATAACTTACCCTACAGATGGATATTGTTCAGCTGCACCATTTACTTTTTTCTTGGTGTGTTCATAGTTTAGTGTTCCATTATCATAGTAAGTCCAGGTGAAGTGGAACGTTTTCATCACAAATTATACAGAACGTCTTCCGTAGTTGGTGGGAGAATTGGAGTCACATGTGTCTTAAATTTTGGAAGCTAAAACAATGGTTTTAATTTTTAGTTAAAGTTTGTCTATTTGCCTAAATGTGTGCATGTTATAACATAACCTCAAGATGGATATTGTTCAGCTGCACCATTTACTTTTTTCTTGGTGTGGTCATAGTTTAGTGTTCCATTATCATTGCAAGTCCAGGTGAAGTGGAACGTTTTCAAACCCACAAATTATACAGAACGTCTTCCGTAGTTGATGGAAGAACTGGAGTGACACGTTTGTTGAATTTTGGAAGCTAGAACAATGGTTTTAATTTTTACTAAGAGTTTGTCTATTGGTCAAAATGTATGCATGTTATAACTTAACCTATAGATGGATATTGTTCAGCTGCACCATTTACTTTTTTCTTGGTGTGGTCATAGTTTAGTGTTCCATTATCATTGCAAGTCCAGGTGAAGTGGAACGTTTTCAAACCCACATATTATACAGAACGTCTTTCGTAGTTGGTGGAAGAACTGGAGTGACACGTTTGTTGAATTTTGGAAGCTAGAACAATGGTTTTAATTTTTACTAAGAGTTTGTCTATTGGTCAAAATGTATGCATGTTATAACTTAACCTAACGATGGATATTGTTCAGCTGCACCATTTACTTTTTCCTTGGTGTTGTCTTAGTTTAGTGTTCCATTATCATAGCAAGTCCAGGTGATGTAGAACGTTTTCACACCCACAAATTATACAGAACGTCTTCCGTAGTTGGTGGAAGAACTGGAGTGACACATTTGTTGAATTTTGGAAGCTAGAACAATGGTTTTAATGTTTACTAAAAGTTTGTCTATTAGCAAAAATGTATGCATGTTAAAACTTAACCAATAGATGGATATTGTTCAGCTGCACCATTTATTTAGCCCTTGGTCTGGTCTTAGTTTACTGCCCCATTATCCTTGAAGTCCAGGTGAAGTAGAACCTCTGCACACCCACAAATTATACAGAACATTTTCCGTAGTTAGTCACAGAACTGGAGTCACATATTTCTTGAATTTTAGAAGTTAGAACAATCGTTGTAATTTTTACTAAAAATTTGTTTGTTGACTAAATGGCATGCATGTTAAAACTTGACCTACAGATGGATATTGTTCAGTTGGGCAATTTATTTTTCCCTTGATCTGGTCTTACTTTAGTGCTCCATTATCATTGCAGTCCAGGTGAAGTAGAACCTTTTCGTACCCCCAAGTTATACAGAACGTCTTCCGTAGTTAGTGGGAGAGCAGCTGGAGTCACACGTTCCTTGAATCTTGAAAACTGGAACATTGGTTTGACTTTTGCAATTATTTATCGGGCATATTAAAATTGCACCTACAGATGGATATTGTTCAGTTGATCCATTTGTTGTTCCCTTGGTCTGGTCTTAGTTCAATGCTCTCTTATCATAGCAGTCCAGTAGAAGTAAAACGTTTTCACATCCACAAATTATACATAAATACAGTAAAATCAATAATAAAACCGGTGTAGACCAAATACAATTGTAAAGTACAGTAATGTTTATAAAAGTGACAGCTTCTTAGCTTGATAAAATAGTGTAGTATGAATAATACCACTTCTATATTGGTTTGGTTGACTCACCGTAAGTAGTAGATTTCCTGATTCATCAAAAGTTTGTTAACAAAATCCGTTTTGTATAGCATTTGAATCACTTTCTCCGTGAATTCGCTGAAAGGTACTGAAAGCAATCATTAAGTTTTTAATTCGGCATTGTTGACAAACGTTTAGGGAAACGCTTGGTATTTCTTCGAGGAGATCTTTCTGAAAGCAAGCATGATTAAAGAACATTCTGCTAGCTTTGGAACTTCTAATAAAAGACTGGTTCGATTATCATGACTGCAAGATTTTCAAAGTATTTATATAATGCTTTTAGTTCCGCAGTTACGATTGCGTCGAATTTGTAAGCTTTGCGTTTACGATATTACATCAAAAATATTGAGGTTTAGATTGCATTTCAAAAGTTAACCATACTTATACAGCATTTCCTTTGTATATATCCATCTATGTGACGATACGTTTTACGACGTTTGCTCTGTTCGTTTCATGAAAATATGACCTATAAGCGGAACCCACATTTTGTTTAGTTTTAGACCTACTCGATTTGAAGAAAAAACGTTTGAGTAAAGAAGCAATAACTTACATAATTTATTATTAAAATATAGTTAACATTGCGCTGATTTTACCTCTTCTAGAAGCTATGAAATTTAAGTGGTTCTTCTTGCTACAGTATATTTCACCATTTAATCGTCGGCTGGTGTTGAGAGAAAGTATTTCTTAAGGTTTTCCATTCGCCTGTAGCTCAGAATCATACAGACCAATGAAAGTTCCTGAAAAAATACGCTCCTTGGTATGGTCCAGACGAAAATGGGTATAACTGCATCCTTCCTAGCGTCGAAATAACTAGGCCCTCTCGGCTTGATAAGCAACGTGGTACGTTTATGTATGTCCCCGTACACTGTTGCTTAACCAAGAAAACAGAGCTAGTACGGGTGTTAAAAGCTATCCTCATGGAATTATAGGTAAGATAAGTAAAAAAATGGTTTAGTTTGCACGATCTTCATTATATGACGCTATTGCTCTAATACAGTGTTCTTCGAATTATAAGTTTCTAAATACGGCCCAACGAGGCTAAAAGGCCTTGCACACTTAGGCGCGTACAAAAATAGTGTTTTGCAAAAAAACGTGGTTCAATCAAATGCTGGTATAAAAGAGCGCGAAAGGAGTTAATTAAGCAATTTAGTTTATTCATCAAAAGACATATACCTACGCTGATTTACAAACATCTCTGCATAGTTAGCCACAGTTTCCTAAACTGAGCTAAATTTAACGCCTGTTTGGCTTCGTTCGGCATCTCATTATATTTTTAATCCTTTACAATACAAACTTTTTCCACATGCTGAATTTTGTTGGTAATAGTAAATTAGAATCATTTGCGTGGTTTTCCTCCGAGTTATGCACTGCTTTATTTTATTTTATATTATATTATACAGTGTGGTGATACAGTTCTGCACAAATTCCTAATTTTGTCATTTAATGTTTTTTGGGAAAACGTTGAAACACGTCAATTTTGTTAAAAAACACTTTGTAACGTCAATTTATTTTCTATGGGCTTTAGTTTCTGCGGTATGACGTCCTCATTAATTGTTTAATTAGCAACCACATTTCCCTGTTATTTTGATAGCCCTTTCCGTCAGAAAAATGGTGATATAAAAAAATTAGTACCCCACATAGCAATTTGTTTGCGAAAAATTGACATAAGGGTCAAAAAAATTCAAAAATTATTTTTAATGAAAATGGGAGCTTTATGAAAAAATTACCAAACGGAAATGTTTAAATTGTCCGATCCGATACCAATTCGGATACCATATTAATCACAAAATCGCAAACAGAATAATTCCGGACTGCTTGTTTTGCTAGGAACACCCCCTCGAATCTCTTTTTGTTACTGCTTTATTTGCGGCATTGTTTTCAGGCTGTCATTTGCGACGATCTTTTTGTCAACGCTCTTTTTGCCAGCGCACTTTTGACACGGGTATGAAATTAATCACAAAACTTCACTAAACAATATAAATAATTAAATCAAATAAATGTAATAGATCTGAAAATAACATAGAAAAATTGCAGGTTGTCTGTTTTATTAGGAATCCTCACCGTATCTTTTTGTTAGAGCTCGATTTGCGGTGATTTCTTATCCGGCTTTCTTCTAACGATTTCTTGTCAACTTTCTTATTGCCAACGCTCAGATACCACAACAGTCTTAAAATCCCACTACACAAAAGTACCTAATTAATGCAATAGATCTGGAAATAAATGAAAACATTCCGTTTGGTCTGCTTTGTTAGAAATCCTTACCGCAGCTCTTTTCTAGCACTCTTTTTTTCGGCGACTTTTTAATCAGCGCCCTTTTTACAGTGATTTTTTATCAGCCCTCTTTTCGCCGACGTTCTTTTACGGCGCTGTGTGGTTTAAATACCACATCAGTCTTAAAATCCCACTACACAATTTAAAGTATTAAATCTAATTAATACAATAGATCTGGAAATAAATAGAAAAATTCCGGTTTATCTGTTTTGTTAGAAATCCTTACCGCCGCGGTTTTTAGGCTCTATTTCTAGCGCTCTTTTTTTTGTGGCAATTTTTTTGTCAGCGCCCTTTCTGCAACGATCTTTTAATTAACTCTCTTTTCGCCGACGTTCTTTTACGGCGCTGTGTGGTTTAAATACCACATCAGTCTTAAAATCCCACTACACAATTTAAAGTATTAAATCTAATTAATACAACAGATCTGGAAATAAATAGAAACATTCCGGTTTATCTGTTCTGTTAGAAATCCTTACCGCCGCGTTTTTTAGGCTCTATTTCTAGCGCTCGTTTTTGTGACAATTTTTTTGTCAGCGTCCTTTCTGCAACGATATTTTAATTAACTCTCTTTTCGCCGACGTTCTTTTACGGCGCTGTATGGTTTAAATACCACATCAGTCTTAAAATCCCACTACACAATTTAAAGTATTAAATTTAATTAATACAATAGATCTGGAAATAAATAGAAAAATTCCGGTTTATCTGTTTTGTTAGAAATCCTTACCGCCGCGGTTTTTAGGCTCTATTTCTAGCGCTCTTTTTTTGTGGCAATTTTTTTTGTCAGCGCCCTTTCTGCAATGATCTTTTAATTAACTCTCTTTTCGCCGACGTTCTTTTACGGCGCTGTGTGGTTTAAATACCACATCAGTCTTAAAATCCCACTACACAATTTAAAGTATTATATTTAACTAATACAACAGATCTGAAAACAAATAGAAAAATTCCGAATTGTATGTTTTGTTAGAAATTGTTACCGCAGCTCTTCTCCGTAACTCTTTTTTCGGTGATTTTTTGCCAGCGCCCTCTTTCCAACAACCTTTTTATCAGCTCTCTTCCCGCCGACGTTCTTTTGCGGTGCTCTTTGTTTCGTATACCACATGAATCACAAAATTTCACTAAACAATTTAAAGTATTAAACATTAAAGTATCTATTTGCTGGCAATTTTTCTCAATGCTCCTTTTGCCGCCGTTGTTTTGGCGCTCTTTCGTTCGAATACCAATTTTTGTCACAAAATCTTGCTAATTTAAAGTATTAAATTTAATTAGTGGCCTAGATATGGAAGGAACATAGAAAATTGTTGGGCTATTTGTTTTATTATGAACCTTTCCGTATCAGTTTTTATTAGAACTCTGCTTCTCAGGGCTCTTTCTTTTTGGACGCTTTTTTGCGACGAGCTTTTTCTCAGTGCTTTTTTGCGGTATTTTATGGTGCTTTTTGGCTCAGCTACCATATTAGTCACAAAAGATCACTAAACAATTTAAAGTATTAAATGTAATTAATACCATAGATCTGGAAAGAACATAGCAAAATTACGAGCTTTCTGTTTTTAGGAACCTCCACCGCATCTCTTTTTGTTAGCGTTGTTTTTGCAGCGATATTTTTATCAGGGCTCTTTATGCTACGTTCCTTAATACCATATAGGTCGCAAAATCTCAGTAGGCAATCTAAAATACTAATTCTAATCTGTATTGTTAAGAACGCCGCCCTTTATTTTGAAAATGGCCAGTGAAAATTTGCCTTATATATATATATATATATATATATACAGGGTAAATAAAAAGTAAAGAACATCATCGCTACAGCCTTAAATAATAACTTTACGAAAAAAAGTTTCTAATAAAAGCTTCCTATCAAGTTATTTTCCACAATATATATATATATATATATATAAAAGTGCTTCTATCCTACAACTGACCATTATGTATTGGCATTCTTCAACAAGTTCGCGGACTGTGGAATTCATAATATTATTGTAATGATTATAAATAAATTTCGAAATGGTGACCGATATAATCGTTTGTACAAGATTTTAAGTCTGAAGTTCTATTTTTCTAGACTTAAGTTTTTTTTAATATATGTTTTCGTTCAAAAGTTAATAAACGTTATATTATAAAGTGAAAGGGGCCAGAATGCGGCCCAAAAAACGGCTAAAGAACGAGGAAAGCGATGAAATTAGTGTAAGTTGATTGAAGGTATCGTGGGATAAACTATTAGTAATACTGAATGTTTAAAAACAATATTTGCCAAGACAAATCCAATACAGCGAAATTTTGTAACGTAGCTGTGCGAATATTCTCAAATCTGTCAATATTTATAACTAAATTGACCGGCTCAGTTGCGTTGGGTTAATTGTTTTACATTGGGCAAGGTGCGAAGTAGAAAAAATATGTACCAATATCGCTTGAGAAACAGTTTCGGCGGTCTTAAAAATGCAAATCGTTCTTATTCGACATAAGAAACAAGTTAGTTGCATAAATTGGTTAACATTTACAAAAGACAAACAAAACATTGACCTACGTTTAAAATTTTCTAAAGAACAAGCAACTAACTTGTGGGAGTGTACCACATCTATGGGTATTTTTTAGTATATCAATGATGATAACCGGAACAGTAAAAGAACCATAATAAATAAAACAACACTCAGTGTTGTGTAAACTCTACCAACTTCAGATACTTTTCGGGCTTGTACATAATTAAAATAATTAAAAACAAAATGCCAAATCCCTGAGCACGCGAAATCATATAAAATATATAGAATACATTACCTCTACCGCAGAACTTGAACTAGGTACTATACAGAAAATTCTGATCAAATGCCAACAAATTAGCTTACATTGAAGTGTTGGTCACAGAACTGCACTCCGATAACTAATGACTTCCATTGCAAACGCGATTAGTGATTGAAACACAAAGGAATATTTTTAGGCCAAGAAAACAATAAATGAGTGTTAATATCGCATATCGTTTATAAATTGAATACCTTATAAAACTGATTACAGTTTTGTGTTGCGGTGTGTTTACATTAATTAAATCTAGATATACAGAATATATTGAGGACAGTATTTTTACATAGGTTTGTATTTTAAACAATAACAAGAAATATATACCGCTTACACTATCCCGTAATTTAAACATTTTCCTTCTACCAGTTTTCAAAATATCTAAACGTCTTATGCTCAGGTTTAGAAATGTTATTTTTTTTTATTATATTTCCAAAACCTTGTTTTGAAATACAGTTTGTCTGTTGGATAATACTAATAAAAATTTAGGCTTATGCAAGTTCAAATAACGTTAAATCATATTAATTTAAGACTGTATCATAGACACAACCTCAACGCGGTTGTGTCTATGATACAGTGTATGGGGCGACTGTATATAATAATAATGTAATGGAATATACAGGGGTAGAATAATTAAAATGGAAACGATTGAGGACAATGCCACAAAACAGGTAAACGCGAACAGATGATATTTCAAGCTTCAAAAATCAAACTCATGTAATTTTCACAGACGTTAGTATTTGATTCTGTATAGCCTGTTTATCTCAGTCAAGAGCTATTAAATTCTTTGTGAATGCCCTAACTTCTTTTCGACTAAACAAGCATTAAAATATATACGTATGTAAGCAAACTTTTATTATTCAATAATTTAAAATTTATTTAATATAAAAATTCACTTCTGTCACAAATTAATACGAAAACGCACCATTTCTACGTCCGATAAAATGTGAAATATTTAGTATAAAACTATTTTTTTTTTATTTTGAAGCGCGTATTATGCCAATATTTTAGAACTAGGAGGTATTTTAAATTAAAAGTATAACATAAATACTTACTTTAAAAAATAGTTTAAATCTAATACCAGGGAATTGTTATTTAAAGCACTGTCAAAACTCTAGCCAATAAATATGCAGTTAATTCCATCCATTCACAAAATAAAACTTACTTCTGTTACGTAGAAAGCCATCCAAATCATCGGCGCACCCGATGGGGGGGGGGACTAGGCAAGGGGCCTGGCACTCCCCAAAGGAAAAAGAAAGAAATCATTGACGAAAATATTGCAAAATACCATTCGTGAAACTCTAGATTCTTTCTACATTGCAACATACATTAAGGTCTAATGTTTCAGCTGCTTATTTCAGGAGAACTATTTTCATTCCAGTTATTCACCAAATATAGAATTAATTTCATAGAGGTTTACACTTGGGACCACAACATTTATAAATATATTTTTACTCTTCTACCAAATGGTAAATATGGTGCAACAGCAAGTGCTGTGGAAGATTTTCGTTAGTTGTGTCCGTGATGTGCCTTCTACAAATCTAGCAATTTTGAAAGTCCAATTCAAATTGTGGTCTGCAATAGGTCCATACAAAATTACCATTGATGAACTTTCGAAGTGTGACGAAATAATATATCCTAATATCAATCGTTTATTAAAAATAATTCCAACGCTTCCGATAACAAAATGCGTCAGTGGAAGATCATTTTCTACCTGATGCCTTTTAAAAACCCATTTAAGGTCTACCATGACACAATCCCGATTGAACGAACTAGCTTTGCTATATACAGGGTGTCAATTTGAAAACGTACAATATGTTATATCTCTGGAAGTAAAGAAAACGTTTCTACAACTTGGAGGGGAAATCGTCGTGTCTCATAAGCGCACCTTCCCCGTTCAATCTCTTAGGTTCTGTGTACCCCAACAAATCATTTCAATTGGTAACATAAACCTTGTGATGCCTCACTGAAAAGCTTTTACAAAATGCTGTTCAACGGTAGCAAACATTTTTTCCCCGACTCGTTTTAGAAAAATTAATTTTGACCCCATTAGACTTCTTTCTATGGGGTCTCTTAAAAGTTGTTGTCTACAAAACTCAGCTTCAGAAAAATTGAATGGCCTACAAAATCTCCTGATTTTGACCCCATTAGACTTTTTTCTATGGGGTCTCTTAAAAGCTGTTGTCCACAAAACTCAGCCTCAGAAAAATTGAATGGCCTACAAAATCTCCTGATTTTGACTCTATTAGACTTTTTTATATGGGGTTTCTTAAAAGCTGTTGTCTACAAAACTCAGTTTCAGAATAATTGAATGGCCTACAAAATCTCCTGATTCTGATCATATTAGACTTTTTTCTATGGGGTCTTTTAAAAGCTGTTGTCTATAAAACGCAGCTTCAGAAAAATTGAATGGCCTACAAAATCTCTTGATTTTGACCTCATTAGACTTTTTCCTATGGGGTCTTTTAAAAGCTGTTGTTTAAAAAACTCAGCTTCAGAAAAATTGAATGGCCTACAAAATCTCCTGATTTTGACCCCATTAGACTTTTTTCTATGGGGTCTCTTAAAAGCTGTTGTCCACAAAACTCAGCTTCAGAAAAATTGAATGGCCTACAAAATCTCCTGATTTTGACCCCATTAGACTTTTTCCTATGGGATCTCTTAAAAGCTGTTGTCCACAAAACTCAGCTTCAGAAAAATTGAATGGCCTACAAAATCTCTTGATTTTGACTCTATTAGACTTTTTTCTATGGGGTTTCTTAAAAGCTGTTGTCTACAAAACTCTGCTTCAGAAAAATTGAATGGCCTACAAAATCTCCTGATTTTGACCCCATTAGACT
>JABXWE010018541.1:0-46779 GCA_014611495.1 Limonius californicus | reverse complement strand
ATATATATATATATATATATATATATATATAAATATATAAATACCTCGATATTATGACGTAAAGCCTCCAATGTTTTTCTGTCAAACTTTTACGATATTAATCAGGTCTAGAGGTAAAATTTAGACCGGATTATGAAATACACTACCTTTTATTTGTATTTTCCAAGAATATTTTATGTTCTTCGTCAATCATTATAAAATGTGTTCCAAATTTCATATAAATTACACATTTGTACAGGTAGTCGAAACAATTGTTATGATGCAATAGGATAATCTTTGATTTTCACATCTCTTAAAGTGCAGTTCATTTATCATTGTACATGCATTTGTAGGTTGCTAGCTTGTTGTGGAATTAAGCGGTTCTTTAAAAATTGAAAAACGTAAATGTTTGCTTATTGCAGACAAGTTAAAAGTATTACAAGACGTCCATAAGGGTGTCAAACAAAAAGATGTACGGCAAAATTTGGTAGTGCTGCCGACGATGTGTCGGTAATCGTAAAAACTCAGCGGAAAGGTATTAAAACACAACAAAGAATTTGACATTGGCCGAAAATAAAGAACATATGTTTTGTGTAAGTCAGTTTTATAATCATTTTATCGCTTAAAATGTTGCCGACCATCAAATATATGATATTTGTTTCGTATTAAAACATGAATTCTATATAATGAAGCTTCTATATAGTAATTTTTTGGTACTTTGCAACATCATTATGTGGGAGTTCGACTGTACATTAAAAACAGAGACATTCAATCAATACATTATGTTACTAGTTAGAACTTAAGGCATAGAGATGTGGACACTCTATAAAAATATACCATATACCTAACACCACAATATGAAGATCAAAAGTAATTGACGTAATACAAGAACTTTGCACCCAAAGATCGAACTGGACAGGGCATATAGGAAGAATGGAAAATAATAGATAGACGCGTAAGATCATAGAGGGTTGGAAAAAAAACGAGAATTAGAGGAAGACCACAGACCAGCTGGACAGATAATATGAGTGGCAGAGTACGATTGGATGGGAAAGGCACACACAATTGACAAAAATGGAAAACCCTAAGGGAGGCTTACATTTAACGATGAATAGAATAAGCCGCAGAAGGAGAATTTTCGAATTATAGACTAGTACTCTCTCGTGAATTATCCGGTTTTTTGATACACCGTAAACAGGAACCCTTGTCCAAGAGCTGATTACCGTTATTGGCAGAAGAGGTACTAGCCAAAATAAGCAGCGTGTTGTTCAAGTGTCTATTCGGGGACTTTTTGGTTATTATAAAATCCGTAATCACTGTGAGCGTTTCTTCAAATACTTTCTGATTAACAACTCGAGAGTGAATCAACCAGTTCCAATTTCCTTTCGAGAGCTTTAATTTAATGTATGGTGTTATTTATATGAAAGTTTGGTTAGTCGTAGGGTGAATAGTTTTCCACCCCTGATTCCACAAAAAAAAGTGCTCCCATAAATTGCATCACAATATCTCGTCTCATTTTCTCTGGAAACCGTGCAACCTATACGAAACTTTAATATTTCATCTGAATTGCAAATGCTTTAGGAGTTCGAAAAGTACATTTAAGCACTTATGTATGTAGCCATACTTTTAGAGATCTTAAAACACTTAAGATTTAACATAACCAATGTTTAATAAGTAATCCTCCATACCAGGTGTACGTATAAAGGAGTAAACATTTTATGCTCTGATATTTTTGTTAGGTAATTAATATCTTTAAGTCATTTGTAGGCACAGAAAGCCCAGACCACACTACAGAATTATGATTTTAAAGGGATAATTCTACGTTAAACATCTACGCCATACTACAAAACTACGTTTATAGTACAGCTCCTAGGAACTATAACAAAACAAATTGCAGTTTTACAAATAATCTGAGGTTTTCGCTTTTCAATGCAATATTTCAATGTCACGGCGTTCAATGTAGAATCAAGTACAAATTTAACTCATTTAAGCCAAGGCATTCACGTATCGAATGAACTAAGTTTGGGTTTTTTGGGCAGTAGCGCCTAGTAAAACAAAGTATCAAAGTGTATACACATCTAAAATTTTATAGCTTTACAAAATAAATACAAAAATGAATTCATCAAGTTATATTTTAAATGAAATAAGAATTTCCAACGAGTAAAAAATTGCAATTAATAAATGTTGGTCCTCCTACATACATATTAATCAATTGAACGAATATATACTGAGGAATATACTTGTAAATTCACATATGTATAAGTTAACAGGCGTGGGGTGAAAGTGTTTTCCCTTGATTTATTTGTGTAGGAATGAATTTTGAAATATCTTATTTATCCTGGGCGACGGGCGGTATTACATATTTAAAACGCATTTCAACACGCATTAACCGCCATTTATTATGGAATATATTTTGCAAAAAACCCCAGTACATTGGCGTTCTACAATTTTGTACCGTCAACAATTTAATTAGTACATTTCGGATATCGGTGATACGTTACGCATAATTTATGTGATGTGCATGATGACCGTCGAAAGTTGTTTTTCAACTCCCAAACGAAGCGTGTAAAACTTTTACGAGAAACACTATGAGGTAGGACTGGTTGTGTGTGTTAGCAGTGTATGAGAAGCAAAACGCAGTCTGCGTGAACTCTTGCATTAACTCCATATCAGTACTATAAAGTATCATACAAGGTGCTATTTAGAAAATTATACGAGGATGATTCATCAGTTATTGTCCCTAACATAAAAGGAATTGACCGACAAATAAATAATTTTTGTCTTAGAAGAGTCAGTTGTTGACATTAATATATGACACGTGTCGGATGCAGTTGTTCTGTAAAAGTTATACATTTAATATTTCCGTGATGCTAACGACTTTGTTGAAATGGAGAGACATGGGCTATGATAAAATACCTTTTTAAGAAGGGTTTATCACCGTAGGAAATCTCTAATGACATGAATTAAGAATTGGTGCCGGGATTTAATTAGGATGGAACTAGTGTCAACCTGCACCAGGTGCTGGACCAGCAAAAACTATTGTTACTCAAGAAAATATAGATTTAGTCCATGATATGGTACTGAGTGATTGGAGAGTTATGAACAAATATATTGCAGAGACATGTGGCTTCTCCGTTGAGAAAATTTCGCATGAGGAATTGGGTTTGGAAAAAGTTTGCGCATCACGGATTCCGAAAATGTTATCATCTTATCAGAAGTGGGCCAGGTTTCCACTGCTCCGAGCAATTTGAGATTAATGCACACGGATTTGCTGAATTTTTGGAAATATATGTAACCGTAGATAAAACCTGGGTTCATCACTTTGATCCCCAGTCAAAACGGCCCAGTAGGGAATAGCGGAATCGTGGTACCCTGTTCCCACGGAAGTTCCGTGTGACTTCATCGGCCGGAAAGGTAATGGCAACACTGTTCTGGGATTCTGAGGGAGTTCTTCTTGTTGATTATTTACCACAAGGTCACACAATAACGGGAGACCATTACGCAAAACTTATACCAGTTTGTGGGGCTATAAAGCAAAAAAGGCGTGGAAAATTGAAACCTATAGTTCTGTTCCACCAAGACAACGCTCCTGCTCGCAAAAGCTGTGTAGCTAGATCTGGCCCCCACCGCCTTTCATGTGTTCCTCCAAATTAAAGGAACATCTTTGAGGAACTCATTTTTCGGACGATGAAGAGATGATGGTTGCTGTCGATGAGTAGTTTGCAGTGCAGGACAAGAAGTCATTCAAGCTCTGCATAATCGTTATATTAAGTGTGTTAACCTTCTAGGGATTACGTTGAGAAATAAAGTAGTTTCAAATGTCTAAGTCATTTGCATCTACATTAGGGACAATAAATGATGAAGCACCCTCGTATATGAAGAACTAAGAAGCGTCACAAGGAAGAGAAAAGGAACTAATAAATAGAACAGGGACTGCAAATATTGGGCTTAGATCGTTCGATTTAATATAATAGTGCACTTGCGTGAATCCATCCTTGGATATTCTATTTTGAATTTTTAATTTAGTTTAAGCGTATTAATATATGTATTAATTTACGGTCTATGGTTCTATTGTTTTAATGTACTATATTGTAGCATAAATACTGTAGGTTATGATGTTTATTGGTGCTTTGGTAAAGTCAATTCTTGACAATATATCACTTCTGAACCAAAATAGAACAGCTTAAGCACTTAATATAAACTTAATTTTGAGTGAGTTTACATTTTAATGTTTCTAATAACTAAATAGTTACGTTTTTTGTAGGGCGAACAGTTTAATTGATACATTTTGAGATTTGATGAATTGTTAAGAATAATTTATGCGGTACACATGACAACCGTCGAACGTGGACGTTGTTTTCCAACTGCTAGACTTATAAATCCTTTACGAGAAACTCTACGAAGCAGAATAGGTTGTGTACGTTAGCAGTGTGTTCCATACGAAACCATCTCAATTTAAAATATCGATAATTTTAAAGCAAAACTTTATAGAATTAATTTATAAGGGACTTTAATATTTACATTTTTGTTGTTCTTGTATGCAAACAGCGAACTTGCTGAAAAGCATGAATGGATACATTTATCAATTATCAGTTGTCTATGGTTTCCTTATTTTGATTGATAGGTGAACCTATTTTGTTCTGAGGGTCTTAGCATAACTATTGTAGCTTGTAATGTTCATTGATGCTTTGATAAAGTCAACTGTTGACGGAATGTTTGACAACTGATAGCACTTAACATAACATTAATTTAGTTTAGTATATTCCGTCGGTGAGATGTTAAGAATAGTGTATACGATGTTCGTGGGAATAGTCGAAAATAAACGTTGTTTTTCAACTCTTAAAATTATAAAAACTTTTATGAGAAACACTATGAATCAGGATAGATTGTGACTCTTAGCAATGGGTTTAAAGGGACATAAACTAATTTTCACAAAGCCATGTAAGGTTAATTTATAAAAAAAAGGGTTATATGGTAAGTTTCAGTTTCTGAATTGTTTGGTCTATTGCGTATTTGCTTATATAAAATAGTGTAGTATAATTAAAAAGACTTACTGAGAGATATATTATTTTGTTTATGGTGGTCCACTTGTCCTCTAAGAGCACGTAGTTTACGCAGTTTCAGTTCTTGCGCATCGACACGGTCCCTAAGTCTTCGCAGGCGTTCCGTTTCCGCTTGAACCCTTTGCTGTCGCGCTTCTTGGTCCTTCAGGTACCTCAAGCGCTGCTCCTTCGCAGCCAGCAGTTGGTGCTGCGAATCAATCTGTGCTTGCTGCCTGCAAGCCATCTCGCGCAGCTCGCTCAGTGTTAGCTGCACTCCTTCTGGTAACTGAAATAAAGAAAAAAAATTAGTATAAAACAGTCTACTCGTGACAATAGGAGAAAGAGTGGTTCCTGAAAGAATCTCGTTAAACTAAAATAGTCGGAAGGTTTAAGAGCTTCATGAAGCGAAACGGGGGTTTTATTAGTAAAAGTGCACCGTTTTCGGAGACAATCGTGGCCCACTATCAATCTTTAAATCTACAAAAGGCTATTATGCACTTGCCTAGTGCAGGAATCTGAAGCGGAGAAGTAGAATCGATTATTCAAGAACAGTGCTCTCAAGTACCAAATGGAACACTAGAATAAAATAGACATCCTTCTTTACATAATTTCCATTTTCCAACCCGCCACTCGCTGCAATTTATAAGTAAGCAGATATCCTATTTCAAGGCCCGGAAAATTTGTTCTTTATTTATGGTCGCAGTAAGGAATTAAATTAAAAGTTTTAATTCTGTTTCATTGATATACCCTTATGCACACAATTTGGGTATTTCAATTTCTGGTCGATTACATCGGATTCTGAACGCCGTAACAATAAAAGCTGCGACCATTTGAATCCAATACACATTTGAATTGAGCTTCTGTGCTAGGGACCATTATTGCTTCCAGGACGTAATACGATTTGTCGATGGAAGATGTACTACAGGGAATCGAAATCATGCATTATGAAATGCGATCCGAATTCCGCAAACTGGCACGGAGGCACGATAAAAACCGACCAGACAGAACACCCACTTCTCCAAATTTTATTGTACATCCGAATCCGACAAATCCTCAGCGCAGAACCTCAAAGAAAAATGATCTCATTAATAAATTAAAATTCAACATATCTCGGGCTGCAAACGCTAATAAAACCCGAGAGCAGAGATTGAATATTTAAGTTGCGACAAGGAAAACCTGCTATTCCCAGAAAAATAAAAGATTTCTCTAACTACCCTAATTGCATCTAACAGCTGTAATAAACAGTCTAATGGAGCAACTACTACCCCGAAGGGATTACGTGCCGGAATATGCTTTTAACAAAATTTTACTTGTTGCTGGAGAAAGGAAGTCGCCGTCTGGTTCTTTTAATAAAAAATAAACTACAAAGTATAAACCAGTTTCGGCTTTCGTATCATATAAAATGCCTTTTTTTCCAACGCATGGAAGGATAATTAGATAATCATAATTCCCTCATACGTTTTGCATTTCGTAAAAGAAGTCATAAAATGGATTATCCGAGTTAATCTTACTTCTTGTCTTATAATAATGTCAAATTTGGCGAAGCGTTTATCCGTCTTGAAATTAAATTTACTTGGAGACGTGTAAATATTCGATAGATGACAGCAAGTTATTAAAATGAGGGATCTAATTTTATTCACTACAAGGAGAGAAGGCTGGAATTTAATTGATGGATTACGGACCTGTGACATACGACGAAGTTGATGGATTAAGTTGAAATCGTGGATTAATTGTGAGCATTTTAACACTTTCCGAGACGGCTTAAAACAACGTTAACTCTTGCACAAAAAGCGTGTCAGCACCATAAAGTCATGTAGCGAGTGTGCTGTAGAAAGTGAGATATGCAAAACTAATGAAAGTGACGAGGAAAGGAAAGCCAACTAATAAGTTGAAGAGAGATCGCAAAAATCGAACTTAGCTGGTGAGGAGTTTTGTTTGATTTGGTTGAGCGAGATGTAGGACATGGATTTCCAAGCATCTCTATGCACTGAAGCTCTTGGCTTATTGTACACCCTAACTAGGAATTCTGTCAGCCAACAGAATACGTCTCACGTACAGTGTTGGTGTTGTTTCGATCACAGACGTCACTACGACATACGTCTTTGTCGGAAATATGAATCTGCGAGCAACTAACAAAGACAGAAATGCGTTCAGTTTGTGGTATGCAAATAAAGCGCTAATCCGAAACTGAAAAATGCTCATCATAAAAACTATATCTGCGGTAACTACACCCCAATAGTGATTTTTAAAGCGGCGCACATGGCAGTGGCACGGGACCCACGGTTTTACTTTCTATCCGACAGAGGGCGACTTTCAGATTTTTCCGCTAGAAAAAACTCACCGACCTGGCCGCATTCGAACTCGCGGCCCTTGAATCTTAAGGCAAGTGCGCTAACCACTAGATCACCACGGCAGGATAGTAAGGAGTTACTTAAAAGTTATTTTGATATAATTGGAATGCATCCCTGGATATTTTTATATTGAACATTTAAGTTAATGCAAAGGCATCTATGGATAGATGTATCCGATTTATTATTTATCGTGAACTTCTGTTTACATAATTGAATACAGAAATACTAATATACAGATACTAACTAGAGTAGCTCTACAAAAATTTAAGTTAAGTTGAATCATTATTTTGAAACACTTCTGTATGTTTTCCACGTAAATCAATTTTTACTTAATATCATGAAAACCAAAAGTATCGATCTTAATCATTTTGAAGATCTTTGATATGAAAGTGGAAGTGACTCGACCCTGATTATGTAACCTTGTCATTTCCTTATATATCATTTGAATATCTATCAGAAGATGCTGCTGAAGTATTATTTTGTAGTAAACATCCTGTATAAGCATTTCCAGCAATGCCCGTTTTAGCTATACAGAGCTTCGATATTCTTGTATTTTGCTTGTTTCCTCCTTTCTCGAGAATCTATCTTGCTGTGTTTCATCTATCTTCCTCTTGGTGGCCACGTTTTCCGTGTTATGGTGGTAACTCCTCCCACACATATGTCGGTCGTGGCTTCCATTCTCACTTCAACCTTCTTACTTCAGTCGTCTTCATAATTTGTGTGCCCATTTCTGTTCTATATTTTATTTTCTTACGTCTAACGTGATATTCTCATGTTATTCTACAGTATGATCTCTAGTATTCCCTCAACATGGCCTACATATACTCTTTATTTTGATTTTAACTGTCAAATGTTCAGCCCTTATATAACCCGTACGTAATGTTTAGTTCACCCCGCACTAGTTTCAGCTGCTTCGTTGCTGTCCTACTTTTGGCAATTTTATACTACCCTTTGCTTTTTACACAGTTTTCCGAGCATTTATATGTTCCTTTACTACAGATGCTTTCCAAATATTTTGTGTTTTTCCCTTCATCTCTAGTGCTAGTCTTTTAATAGTTCACCAGTTTTGTTAGCACGTATCCATTGTCTACGGCGTCGTTAGGTAAGTGGCGGCAAAGATAGTATTTTTCATGATACGCTTTTTTAAACTGTTGTAGTTTCCTCTCCATCCTGCTCAAAATGATGTAAGGAACAAATTTTATTATGATCATCTCTTCCACCGAATTAGGTATATTTGTTTGACTGAGCATTTATGTAACTTGCTAACTTTTAAATAGCAGCACCATGTCAAAATGAACCACAGCCATTTGTTTCAAAAGTTTTGTTTTACATCCAACCATAACAAATGTCAATGTTATCTCTGTGAACAGATGCATCGTACTTTTTGTAATATTGCAAAAAACTCTTTTAGTAATCCTGTATTCATACCATTTCGCATTACATGTTAAATTAACAATAATTCAATAATACCGAAAGACACGAAGGGCCTGCAAGGGTAACAATAGCGGCACAAAATCGGGCTCTGGTATTGCAAGCCCATCGTAATCGCACCATAACAGCGCGGGAACTGGTAACGACCCTTCACAACACCCTTGGTATAACAGTTAGTGATCAAACGATCAGGACCTAGCTTCACGAAGTGAGACTACATGCTCGACGTCCACTAAGAGTTCCTGCTCTACACTTCGGCAATCGCGCTGCTCGTTTAGCCTGGACTCAAGAACGCGTTGGATGGGGTGAAGAAGAATAAAGTTCCATCTTGTTGTCCCGATTTGGATTTAGGCCTGACAATAGAAGGATGAGAGTATGTCATGAGACTCGCCCGCTAGAACGATTGAAGCATGTTCACGAAGTTCCTACCTTCAGAGGAGGCACAATAATGATTTGGGTAGGAATAATTCTGCGCCATCGAACAGATCCATTTTTCTTGGACGATATGACGGACCAAAACCGGTATTTAGAGCCTATACTAGAACTTGTTGTCCGCCTTTTGCTGAAGCTGTTGGGCCAGAATTGCCATTTGTGCACGATAATGCTCGTCCTCATACGGCTCGAAGGGTGACGAACTGGTTCCAGGAAGAGGTTATCTCTGTTTTGCAGTGATCTGCCCAATTTCCCGACCTCAACCCAATTGAGCATGTGTGAGACATGCTTCAAAGAAGACTGACACCTATAATTGAGGGTATTCAAACACGTCTACCATTCCAAAATACGATAGCTCAGCAATGGGCGTTGTTGCCGTAGGAATCAATTGATAATGTAATTTTAAGCATGTCTAAGCGTTCTCAGGCTATAATTACAGCTCGTGGTGGTAACGCAGTTTATTAAAGTACGATTGAACAACATTATTATCTTAATTTTAGGTGTGTCTCATACCATCATAGTTTTTATTTTTTAGGTTATGTGTATTTGTAAAAATTAAACAGCATTCATCGTGCCCTTTTAAATTAATTTTTTTTTCTTATTACTTTTTAATACCCTACTAATTAAAGAATAGCTCATGCCATCACCTGAACCTAAGAGCTCCGAATATACAATCAAAATAAGATTTGCATTCTTTGTTTTCCATCCTTCTATGGTCTCATCATCATCATCAATCAGCCATTTTCTGTGTCCACTGCTGTACATAGGCCTCCCCTAATTGCTGCCATTTAGTCGGGCCTTGAGCTGATCTAATCCAGTTATTTGTAATCCGCTTTATATCGCCCGACCATCTGGTTGGTGGTCTACCTCTACTTCTTTTGTCTTCACGTGGTCTCCATTCTAAAATTTCCACCTACCATCCTTGGATCTGGCTATATGGCCTGCCCATTTCCACTTCGCCATTGTTATTCGTTTTAGTATATCACAAACCCTTGTTCTCTGTCGGATATAAACGTTTGTTAGTCCGTCGCTCAATTTCACTCCAAGCATTGCTCTTTCCATGGCCCTTTGAGCCACCATTAGTTTATTAGCTGAGCGTTTTGTTATTGTTAATGTTTCTGCACCATACGCCATTACAGGCAGAACACATTGGTGGTAAACTTTGCGTTTTAAACATATAGGGATGTCACTTCTAAAAACATCTTTTAATTTTCCAAATGCTGCCCATGCAATGCCAATTCTTCGTTGTAATTCACAGGTTTGATTGTCTCTGACGATTTTTAGTTCACGTCCTAAGTATTTGTATGAACAGACTTCCTCGATTTCGATGCCATCTACCTTTATGTTATTACTTAGGACAAGATTCGTCATCAATCTTGTTTTGTTGAAATTTAACCTTAAACCGACTTTCTCTGTGGCGATTTTAATTTCTTCTAACATTTGTTGTGCTTCCCCGATGTTGTCCGTTACCAATACAATATCATCGGCAAATCTCTCTGTGGTTTACGATAACTTTTATCCCGAACACTGTCATAGGTCTTTCGAGAGATCAAGTGCATCTTTCGATCACAAGCAACATATCTCGTCTTACCTGAAAACCACATTCCTCTAGTATTTACTAATATCGTTCTTCTATTTTTAGATTGCAGAATAGCCCATATATTTAAGAAACTGTACATAGAATGCTGGTCTTTTGTCCCTTTAACAGTATTTTTCGATTTCCCTTTTAATTAAACTTTTTTCAGTTATGAAGATTTTCCTTTGCTTCTCAAACGTTTAGTACAGATGGATCATCAATTCAGTCAGTTTTTCAATTCATACTTTTGCTAGTGCGATGTTAAATCTTTTTATTCTTCTTAGGTTATTATTTTCAGTTTATGTTTGAAACTAAATTAGTGATTTATATCACAACTAAAAACAATGTTAGTAGTACTTGGAAGTAATAGAAAACATGGCAGAAGATAGGCTCCCTACGTTTGATTACTTTCCCTTTGGAAGAAATAGTCTGCAGAGTTAATATGTGTTCACAACTGTTTAATTTACCATGTCCATGTATCGAATTTTCTGGACGTTAGGCATAAACAAATAGATAGAATCGTTCATATGAAACTAAAGAACCTTTTTAATTTTATAAATAGAACTCTAATACATGATATCTAGGTTTATCACTTCATGCCAGAGTCGTAACGGATCTTGTTTATAGATTTTCTACACATGAATAATTAACGATGAATGTTAAATAATAGTTGGTAAAAGTTAAAAAATGGGTAAGTTGATAGTCTTTTTCCAAACATAATTAGTAGTAGTAGTTTGATACTCGACAATAAAACCGAAACGACGACGTGATGCCAGAGCTATGAATGAGTATTTGTAGGTCAGAGACGAATTTGCTAAAGAGGATTACTGAAATGAGAGGACGCCATACTAAACATATTGAGCTAAATGGAGTTCATGATTAAGAATATAAATAGGGTTATACTACATTCTAAAACAAATATCTAAAATAAGCTACGTATTATGTTATGATCTTAGTATGTATTTACATTTCTGGATGCTCTTACCAACAACATCAAGCCATTTCACATGTTCTTAAGAGCAGAAAACCATCTTTTTAAATGGATTAATAATAGTTGTACAACAGCATAATTTTGTAAACATGGTTTTATTAAACTTCATTCTGCAAGGTAAATTTGCATAATTGTGTACATACCATGGATATTATTTTAGATGTTACTTTAGACGTCCAATGGAAATATGACGCTTTGCATTCAAGTTCGGCCATTTCCTTTATGTGCTTGTTACAAACTTCTAGTCGACCTTTGTAACATCATGCTTAGTGGCTATTCTTGGAGTTACCCATCTGAGAATGAATACTTTTACCAACTACTGAACATGTACAGCTTCATGCTTTTAGAACTTCGTTCAAATATGAATGCTTCCAGTGTTCAGTATGTTAAAGAATATTCACCCTGAGGCTTTTAAATAACTCATGTCTTAAGCAAATTCAATATATTTACGCACTTTCAGAAATTTTTAAGTAAACAATGCAATGGCATCCAAGAGTTATGTTTATTAATGTTTTTAATACTAAGAAAGCAACAAGATCATTAGAAAACTGTACAGAGCCCCTAATAAAACGTTCATCAGTAAGAAAGAAATAATGGCAGTGTTTGAATCTACCTACACATGCACATTTACTTATAGTGCAAAGTCGTAGAATCTAACGACTACACACAAAAAGTAGCTTCAAATACAGGAGATGAGATTTCCGAGGAAAGTAGAAAACAAAACCAGATGAGGCCATGTAAGCAATGAGGAAATAAGAATTGAAGTGGAACCATTACAAAGCAACGTAAACCGTAAAAGAGGATCGACTAAGTAAGTAAGAAAAACTTCAAAGCTTGACGTAATTCTATTGCAGCATTTATTGATGTATGTACTATCAACCTGCAAATTGATGTGGTATCTAATGTACCATATATTGAATATGCGTTAAAATAAGGCTATTTTCTGTTACATTTATTGCTTTCGCTTTTGTGTTTATTTCGATGTTTTCCCGAGAAATAATTATCTAGTTCAACAGCTCATTGTGCTCCTTCATACTTCTTTCGGCCATTTTACACTATTTACCATGCAGTCCATATTTATAATTACTTTTTATACCATTTTTGCATGCGAATTCAGATAAATCTCCAATCACTTTGCAAAAGTCTCAAACATGACGATATAAATGTAAAATCTGTTAGCTCTTTTATGGAAGAAGGTGTTTTTCCAACTCTTCTCGGTCCACCGACAAGGTTCTTTGTACACAATTTTCTATTTTGTTTTTAGAAAATGCTTCGTTCGCAGTTTCAGACGCCCGTTCGTCTTATTATCTACGATATATTTTCTGTAACGTACCTTATCATCCTAAGATATCCTTTATCTATGCTCGATACATTCCATATTGTATGCTTGGGTTAAAATTCTAACTGATGCACGTCAGTTATCTGTAGCGTTATTTGTTTAGTATTGCACAGAGCATTACGTTAACAATCGTCATAAACGAAGTAGAAACTGTTAAGCTTCCACGTAACCGTTCCACTGATTCTGTGTGTAATACGAAAAAGCAATTATCAATACAAATGAAATATAAATGTTTAATATGATTAAAACGTTCTTGAATATGCTCTGCTAATCAGAATCATCACCAATTTTAAATTAATTATTTAATATATTGCAAATATCAACATGTTGATGTAAACTCTTTCGACAGCAGCTGTGCGTTGCCACAGTAGCGTAGTGGTACGACCCTTTCATGTGCCCATAATGTATTAATTTTTTTGAATTTATTTAATTTATCAGAATAGTTGAGGATTATACTAAAAGTAAACTGGAATTTATAACTAGCTGTGGTTAAACAGAACAAATCGTGTGAAACAGGAACTGCTAAACATTGAATCTCTATGTTTAGTTGGACTAATAAACGTGGTATGCAACCTACTCCAATGGTAAATGTGATCCAAGAATATTAAATCTATTCGTACTTCCTCTTTCAGCTTTTAATGCACTCTATTTCCACATAATTGTTGAAAAAATCAATAACATCCGTATACAGCAACCCACACATGTTAGTTGTCAGATACAAAGTTCAAAATGACTCCGGTGAAACTGTTGTACGTCCCCACATTTCAAATTTAATCGACATCAAACCATTCGTGCATAAGATATGAGGGAAGGAACGATCATAGCTCCCACTGTTTCTTGTTAGGGTGTTCAAGTCTTGGTCAATGAAATCTGCTTGAAGTATATTCTAGTTGTTTCAAAAACAAATAAAGATCAGACTGCATGGGAAATATTTAACGGGGTTATGGGAGCGTTATATATTACGGTAATTTTCATTACAATTTGTTAATTTAGCTCCTAGAAATACGTTGTTTGATTATAGTACTTCACGAGAAAATCGTATAATAACAAGTAACTATTTTCCTTTGCTTTAGATTTCTCGTTCGCAAATCCTATGAATACAACTGTAGGAATTGCTAATATTTAGTTATAAATATTAATGAACTTAAACAAATAAAATTAAAAGTGCGTTCACTCGATTAACATATGTAAACGAACGTGTGCTTAGTAAAGCGTTAGTAATTAGAAGCTCCAGAACTTTTAACACATATTCAATAAATTTCCTGGGAAGTGAGTTTTGCTAAAGAATAATACAATGATCTGACAACATGTACACCATAACATTTTTAGAACGCTTATTTGATATAGCTAAATTTAATACACTTCCCTGCAAGGAAATTCAGTCAAGTTTTCAAATGTAATTTTCGCATCTTACCCATACACTTGAGAGGGGCTAAACACGACGTTTGACAAATAAAAGTGTATCTAAGATATTCTCATTAAATGCAATGTTTGTAGAGCTGCAGCTTTTGTGTAAGAGTTAATGAATCCTGCCATTAAATTATCTAAATACAATCATTTTTGGGAATTGAATTTTGTGTCAGATTCTAGAAATAAAATCCAGTTGATCATATTGACTTACTATTTAGTTTACTAGAAAAATATAGTATGCAATCATTGAATCAACTAGCCTGAACTTTATTTTTGAAATTCTAAACAAAACTCAACAGTTAGGAAATCATTTATAAATTATAAAAGTTTAGGTTTATGTAGTAATTATAATATCAGCGCGTTTTTAACGTGAAAGGAACAGTTGAAATACTTAATTAAGTATATTTGATGGTGGAAAGTAACGAAATTAGAAGGGGATTCTGTAATGAAGGGTTAAAAGAACACCGAGAGACAAAAAGCAAAGATTGCGTTTTGTTAAACAGTTTTCGCGTAGGTCGAAACTCCTAATCAAGATCAGATGAAGTTAAGTCTTTCTGAAACAAGACCTTCATTAAGTTCGTTAAAAAGTTTCTTAACAACGTATACAGGTCTTTACTATGTGACTTCATGCGATAACAGTACATATTCTAAATAGATTACAATGATGATGATACGCTTAAAGAAACACTTGTAATACGCCGAATAATAGAACAATTTCCAAACAATCCTACTTGATTTTTAATCATTAATTATTTTTACATACCACTAACTGGTACCGCTCCGTTATCAGAAACGTGCGTCTCCTCAGCGCTGAGGTAGACGCGTTGACAGCCTACAGTATATCATTCAATGCGAACTACAGAAATATTTCAAGTTGTTTGGTATATATATGTAGAGAAGAAAAGGGTATTATGGAATAGTCGGGAAAATGGAATACCGACTAAATATTCCATAATACCCGACGTAAAAGTATGGATATACATACTATATATATATATAGGAGATAGAAAGAAGGAAGATAAGGGGAAGAAACGAAAGCTTTGGTGTCAGACGCAGATAGCTAAGGCTGTAGAAGCTGTGGGCTTGGC
Source organism: Limonius californicus (assembly GCA_014611495.1). Lineage (NCBI taxonomy): Eukaryota > Metazoa > Arthropoda > Insecta > Coleoptera > Elateridae > Limonius > Limonius californicus. The sequence goes on along the minus strand of JABXWE010018541.1, from coordinate 31,140 downwards.
CCCAAGCCAGTTTTTCCTAAAGAACCGGAAGAAAAAGTATTTAGTTGTGATGGAGGCCATGTTTTATGGGCTCACAACAAGCGATGTCTGCAGTCTTGCCTATCAACTTGCGGTTCGCAATCACATACCCCATCCATTTAAGGACGAAACTGCTGGCAAAGACTGATTCTACGCTTTTATGAAAAGGAACTCGAAACTTTCAGTCCGTAAACCCATGGGTACATCTTCTGCCAGAGCCAGGGTATTTAATAAAGAAGAAGTAGACTTTTGACCTGATCGATGTTGTTTTCAAAAAACATAACTATCCTCCTAAGAGGATATTTAATGTAGACGAAACTGGTTTGTCTGTGGTTCAAAGTAAAGTTCCTCATGTAGCAGGCCTAAAAAGAAAGAGACAAATTAGGTCCCTTACTTCCGCTGAAAGAGGTTCTCTCGTTACCATAATTTCCTGTATGAGTGCAGGAGGCGACTTTGTCCCGCTTCTTGTGATATTCCCGAGGAAGAACATGAATGAACAACTTCTTAGAGGTGCTCTACCAGGGACCATCGCATCGTGCCACCCGTCTGGTTGGATACAGAAAAACATTTTTGCTAAATGGTTTAAACATTTCATTGCTGTAACAAAACCCTCAGCTGAGTCACCTGTCCTGTTTCTCCTTGACGGGCACACAACCCACAAACGTAACATTGACGTAATTAATTTAGCAAGGGAAAGTCATGTTACGATTTTATGCCTCCTCCCCCCCCGTTCGCATAAAATGCAACCCTTGGATAAAACCTTTATGGGTCGATTAAAGTGTCACTGTAGTGAGGAAGTGAGATCTTTTTTAAGGCATAGCTCAAGGCCCTTGAGTATTTTTGATATGAAGTAATTGTTTGGCAGAGCCTACCTTAAAGTACAACGTGGGGACATAGCAGTAAACGGCTTCAAAGTGACTGGTATTTATCCTGTCAATAGAAATGTTTTTAGCAGTGAAGATTTTATTGCTTCTACAGTCACTGTTCCTAGGCCTCAGACTATAAGACCAAAAGTGAACCTCTTCCATGTTCGTCTACAAGCTCTGATTCACCTCAACCCTGTTCTTCCAAGAGTCCTGATGTGGTTGTCCCTGATACGTTTAAGTCAACAAATTTGGTCCTACCCATCACCACCTCCAAAAAAGTGGAAGTCAAGTAAAGGCAGGAAAGCTGGATCTTCTGGATAATAACCTACTCTCCATATAAAAAAGAGTTAGAGGATGAACTAAAAGAAAACGACAAAAAAAGAAACCAGAAGCTTCAAAACAACAAAAGAAACCGAACATTCAAAGACCCCCTGTTAAGAAAGTAAACTTAAACCGACCTTCTACACTTAAACCTACTAGAGATGACTCCAGTGTTAGCAGCAATGAATCGTTCCATTATGATGTATCATCTGTAATGGACTGCATGCCATCAACTAAAGAACCAGAAAATAAAGACGCTGCTGAATGTATCTTCTGTAACGGAAAATTCTCCGAAGATCAACGAGGGGAAATTTGGATTCAATGCTTCAGCTGTTCTCTGTGGGCTCACCTTGACTGTACCGGAGCAGAGAAAGAAGATGATATCTGTGACTTTTGTGAATGGACTCGAAGTAGAAATGACTTGCACATAATCTTAAAAATAATGGTTTTTATAGTTAAAAATAACTATGTTTTATGAAGTCTAATTAGTTTTTCAATGGTTTAAACCACCTATTCCATATTACCCGACTATTTCATATTAACCTCCATTTGTAACTTTTTTTTATAACAACAAAATAAATAGTATTTTGTTTACAAGTGACAGTTCATTATAATTAGTTATAGTATGTACTCACGATGTTTTTGGGGATTTTTATTCAAAAAAAGTAAAGTTATTTTTAGAAATGTAAATGGTATTCCATAATATCCTCCTCTCCTCTAGTATTACCACATACCTATCTATTTATGATTTTAAAAATACATGTGCGATTACAGAGGATAGTTCTTTTCTCTTCTGTTTCTTTTTCAGGTAGTGGAAAAGGGAAATCGTAAATACAATTTCTTCTGAATTTATAGAACTAAATGCATGCCCATTAAAGCACATTTAAATGCATGATTAAGGGTTGCTGTCTGGAATTAATATTTATAGTTATCTATGTTACACTAAATTTGCAAACTAGAAACTTCAGTTACAAGCACAACTCTTGTTGTTATGAGCGGACCATTCAAATACGCATTACAGCTTCTGATATGTTACACTACTTAGATTGTTCTACCAGCACAATAATAAAGCTTTTCCAGTACAATAAAGTATTACCTGCAAAACGGATAACAACTGTTTTGAATTCGTTCTGAATAGAATTAAAAAATCATTTGGGGCGCGCTTAACATGCAAGATTTAATTCTTGACATGCGTAACGAACATGCCCACACATTACGAACTTTTAGGGTTCACGAACAAATTCGTTGCCACTTTAGCATGCGTGAATTTTACAGAACATTTATTCACAAGCCAAATACTTGAAAGGTTCGGGCTGGAGCAGTAACGGACCGTATAAATTGTCCAACTGTTACAAATCACGTAACCTTTCAAAGTTCACAACCTCTTCAGATTTAAACTTTTGCAAAGAAAGTTTAGGAAAGCTAAGTGGATAAGGTGTTACTCGATATTTTGAGGGTACTGCACTACAAGCAGCTGAAGCGATAATTATGGATCTAAATTAGTCCTGCTGTTGAAATACGTAACGTTCGGGTAGGCAAAGGGCGGTAAATGTAAAATAACCAACCCATTGATTTACCACTCGGCTACATCTAACTCAAAAAGTTTGAATGCCAATTACGAGTTTAAAAGCCAAGGCAGATTAATGTCTAAGCTGAAATAGGTGATTTTGTCTGCGAGGATATAATATGAAGAGGTTTTCTACGACATTTATAGAACTTAAAGTTTTTACCAACCTTCACTAAGTCATTTGATTTCCGTTGCAGCTTCTTATCGTCCGTTTTTAGATTTCCCGAATCACAGCCCGACGTATCTTCTCTAACTTCTGAACATTCACTTGGAAATGTTGAAGCGCTAGAGTTCATTAATTGATTTGCATCAGCGGTTACGACAGAATTAATATTCGCTAAGGAAAGTGTTTCCAGAGGGTTCGACTTCTTAACTAAAACTTGAACACTAAACGGACTTGCTGTGGATCCGCTTGAAGCGGAAGCATCTTCTGCTGGTGAGAGCTTGACGTTTGAAGCCTTGTCATTCGATTCATTATTAATACTCAACGAAAGACACTCACTTAAAGAAGAACTGCTGCCTGACGTAGTGTCAAGACCATCGCTTCTGCTCGTCCTCTTGCTAATTTTGTTACAGCTGGTTTTAGATTTTTTCTTCGCTTTGTGCTTATGGCTAGCTTTTGTGTTAGGCTCACTAGTTATTACGGCCGTGTTCTGTACGGATCGACCCAGTTTAGGAATTGCTCCCTTAATTTGTAAAGGAGGAGCACCAAGAGGGATCGGAGAGCGCCTGAATATTCCAGTGTCCGAGGGTTGACAAACGCAGGCGAGCATGTTTGTCATTCACTTCTTATTATTAATGTTACCCACTTTATTTTATGGCCCGCTTTCATCTTTTATTATTTTAACGATAAGATGAAATGTTTTGCTTTCTTTTTTATTGTCTTGTGCATATCGAACACTTGTTGCCGGCATGTTCGGAAGTTCCGAAGGAAATATAACATTAGTATCCCAGACGTGTTCGTATGTCTACGACGAACTGATAAGCAGAAGAACACCTGTTGGTCCTGTTCTCCCTTGGAAATAATAAAAATACCACTTTCAGAAAAATAAAAAGTCGCTTTCAAGCCTACTTACTTTGTTCAGGGGTGTAAAACGAAAAATAAATCTCTATCAGAAGGTACGCGAGTTTACTGTTTCCTCTATAAAGATACCTGATCTCTATACGATCATAATGTATATACTAAAAGGGCTGCAATAATAATAAAAACCTCTTACAAAGCTATAATTTTCAACAACTAAGCTGCTCCGTTTAAAGTGTGCCACAATCAACTTCTAGATGAGATTTCCAAACACAAATGAACTACGAGTTTCGCAGAAAATAGAAAAACTAAAGTTGCCACTCTCACTTTTCTACGAAGTGTTCTTTTTAGAGATACATACTGAAAAATAGATCTCTAATTGAAACAGCGCGAGTGTAGTTTAGTGTTTCCCCATACGATCCCAATCAAGACATCAAAGGACTACAATAGCTATAAAAGACGCTTATAAAGCTCAAGCTGTAATTTTCATCAACTAAGGTATTGCATTTAAAGCATACGTAAATCAATTTTGAGATGAAACTAAAGAATACTTTAGTATTTGCCCTATGAAGATAATTCATCAGTATACACGCACAATCTAGAAACCAAAGGACCACAATAGTAATAAAAGGCGCTTATAAAGGTCAATTTGCAATATTCAACAACTAAGGTACTACATTTAATGTTTACAACAATCAATTTCGAGATGCAGCTGAAGAATAGTTTAATGTTTCAACTATAAAGACAACAGAGTTCCATAAAAGCATAATTTAGACACGAAAGGGTCAGAATAGCAATCAAAGGCGTTTTGAAAGCTCAAGTTACAATGGTCAACAACTAAGGTATTACATTTAAGGTATACAACAATCAATTTAGAGATGCGACTGAAGAATAGTTTAGTGATTCCTTTACGAACATAACTGAGCTCAATAAAAGTATAATCTAGACACCAAAGGACCACAATAGTAATAAAAGGCGTTTACAAAGCTCAACTTGCAATTTTCAACAACTAAAGTACTACATTTAAGGTATACAACAATCAATTTCGAGATGCGACTGAAGAATAGTTTAGTGTTTCCTCTATGAACATAACTGAGCTCAATACAAGCATAATCTAGACACCAAAGGACCACAATAGTAATAAAAGGCGCTTATAAAGCTCAAGCTGAAATTTTCAACAACTAAGGTACAACATTGAAGGTATACAACAGTCAATTTCGAGATGCGACTGAAGAATAGTTTAGTGATTCCTTTACGAACATAACTGAGCTCAATAAAAGTATAATCTAGACACCAAAGGACCACAATAGTAATAAAAGGCGTTTACAAAGCTCAACTTGCAATTTTAAACAACTAAAGTACTACATTTAAGGTATACAACAATCAATTTCGAGATGCGACTGAAAAATAGTTTAGTGTTTCCTCTATGAACATAACTGAGCTCAATACAAGCATAATCTAGACACCAAAGGACCACAATAGTAATAAAAGGCGCTTATAAAGCTCAAGCTGAAATTTTCAACAACTAAGGTACTACATTTAAGGTATACAACAGTCAATTTCGAGATGCGACTGAAGAATAGTTTAGTGATTCTTATATGATCATAACTGAGCTCAATACAAGTATAATCTAGACACCAAAGCACAACAATAATAATAAAAGGCGCTTACAAAGCTCAATATTCAACAACTAAGGTACTACATTTAATGTTTACAACAATCAATTTCGAAATGCGACTGAAGAATAGTTCAATGTTTCAACTATAAAGACAACAGAGCTCCATAAAAGCATAATCTAGACACGACAGGATCAGAATAGCAATAAACGGCGTTTTGAAAGCTCAAGTTACCATGTTCAACAACTAAGGTATTACACTTAAGGTATACAACAATCAATTTCGAGATGCGACTGAAGAATAGTTTAGTGATTTCTCTATGAACATAACTGAGCTCAATACAACCATAATCTAGACACCAAAGGACCACAACAGTAATAAAAGGCGCTTACAAAGCTCAACTTGCAATTTTCAACAACTAAGGTACTACATTTAAGGTATACAACAATCAATCTCGAGTTACGACTGAATAATAGTTTAGTGTTTCTTCTATGAACATAACTGAGCTCAATACAAGCATAATCTAGACACCAAAGGACCACAATAGTAATAAAAGGCGTTTACAAAGCTCAACTTGCAATTTTCAACAACCTGCTACTACATTTAAGGTATACAACAATCAATTTCGAGATGCGACCGAAGAATAGTTTAGTGTTTCCTCTATGAACATAACTGAGCTCAATACAAGCATAATCTAGATACCAAAGGACCAGAATAGTAATAAAAGGCGCTTATAAAGCTCAAGCTGAAATTTTCAACAACTAAGGTACTACATTTAAGGTATACAACAGTCAATTTCGAGATGCGACTGAAGAATAGTTTAGTGATTCTTATATGAACATAACTGAGCTCAATACAAGTATAATCTAGACACCAAAGCACAACAATAATAATAAAAGGCGCTTACAAAGCTCAATATTCAACAACTAAGGTACTACATTTAATGTTTACAACAATCAATTTCGAGATGCGACTGAAGAATAGTTCAATGTTTCAACTATAAAGACAACAGAGCTCCATAAAAGCATAATCTAGACACGACAGGATCAGAATAGCAATAAACGGCGTTTTGAAAGCTCAAGTTACCATGTTCAACAACTAAGGTATTACATTTAAGGTATACAACAATCAATTTCGAGATGCGACTGAAGATTAGTTTAGTGATTCCTCTATGAACATAACTGAGCTCAATACAAGCATAATCTAGACACCAAAGGACCACAACAGTAATAAAAGGCGTTTACAAAGCTCAACTTGCAATTTTCAACAACCTGCTACTACATTTAAGGTATACAACAATCAATTTCGAGATGCGACCGAAGAATAGTTTAGTGTTTCCTCTATGAACATAACTGAGCTCAATACAAGCATAATCTAGATACCAAAGGACCAGAATAGTAATAAAAGGCGCTTATAAAGCTCAAGCTGAAATTTTCAACAACTAAGGTACTACATTTAAGGTATACAACAGTCAATTTCGAGATGCGACTGAAGAATAGTTTAGTGATTCTTATATGAACATAACTGAGCTCAATACAAGTATAATCTAGACACCAAAGCACAACAATAATAATAAAAGGCGCTTACAAAGCTCAATATTCAACAACTAAGGTACTACATTTAATGTTTACAACAATCAATTTCGAGATGCGACTGAAGAATAGTTCAATGTTTCAACTATAAAGACAACAGAGCTCCATAAAAGCATAATCTAGACACGACAGGATCAGAATAGCAATAAACGGCGTTTTGAAAGCTCAAGTTACCATGTTCAACAACTAAGGTATTACATTTAAGGTATACAACAATCAATTTCGAGATGCGACTGAAGATTAGTTTAGTGATTCCTCTATGAACATAACTGAGCTCAATACAAGCATAATCTAGACACCAAAGGACCACAACAGTAATAAAAGGCGCTTACAAAGCTCAACTTGCAATTTTCAACAACTAAGGTACTACATTTAAGGTATACAACAATCAATTTCGAGTTACGACTGAATAATAGTTTAGTGTTTCTTCTATGAACATAACTGAGCTCAATACAAGCATAATCTAGACACCAAAGGACCACAATAGTAATAAAAGGCTCAACTTGCAATTTTCAACAACTAAGGTACTACGTTTAAGGTATACAACAATCAATTTCGAAATGTATAGTTTAGCGTATCGTAAATTATTTAATAAAATTTTAAATTTATCATTTCCTTTGGTATTTAAAATAAAAAATTAGTTACCAAGTTTCTGTCAAATTTACGCCCTTTCCGTATATCGCTCGTTTTGAATAAGTATTTTCAACTTACGAGTAGAAAATTAAACAATTCTACAAATGCATGTTTTTCTGTAAAGAGAGTATTCAAAGTATACCGCACACATGAAGGAAAATATATGTAGTTTTGGAAAATCCCTACATATAAACTAAGTACCAATAACAGCGAATATCAGAAGGTTGTTTGTTGGTCGCTATAAGGATGAAATCCTGTGGAACTCAATTGTCTGCCATTTTTATTTGAAAACTGAATTTACTTCACTGAATTGTCTCTCGAGTACCATTCACAGTCCAAATATTTTTGGGGTGGAATCACGAATGCCCATTGTGCTTGCGAATAGCACTCGTGGTGCGCATTCGTGCTATTCGCATCCAAGCGCAATAGAAATTCGTGATAGTACCCCAAAAAATGGAGATATAACTATTTAAGTTATTTAAAAGTACACAGTACATAAATAATTTTTAAATTGTCTAAATTTGTGCCCCTTTGCGATTAATTTGTAAACATGTTTGGAACATTATTAAAGTTTCAAATAATCATTTATTTGACCTGTAAAAAGTACAAGCGTGCAATTGACATTTAATAAAATGTTTGAGTTAGTCTACTTTAAATTAATTAATCTGCTGCAAAAATACTACGTTGCTAAATTCCTGTACAAAGGTTCTAAAATAAATAACTAATTAATTAACAGTTTAAACCTATTTACCTGGGCCTAAACATTCCCACGTACTTCTCAAACTTTATTTTCTATAAAACTCGTGCTCTTCGAAAACTAGGTTATATTATTAAAACAAAACAGCTCTTTTTCAGTTCGGTCATGGACAACGCAGACAGCGGCTTGGAACTTGACGCCCCCATCTACACTTAATTTATAAATGCCAGAATCACCCAGGGTCGAGCTTAGAGAGAATCGAAGAGTTAGAGCTAGCAATCTTTATTTCAGTCCTTTCTTTGAAACCAAAAATTTCAGTTACCATTACTCCAAGGCAATATACAATTAAAAAGTTTGGAAAACTGTTTCAACTAACATAATAGCTGGCACAAAGAGGAAATTTTAGGGCTCAACAAATATTGCGCCCTTGTATTATTTTTTAGTACTGTATCTCATTAGAGATCCTTTCGCGTGTACTAATTTTAAGTACCATAGACATAAAGAACCTACAGCATAATTGAGTTAGTACATACACTTCTGGTTGAAAAAAGATTTAAAAGGCAAAAATTCGATGTTCCGTTGATGCGAATTGAACTCCAGATATCTAGCCCCCTTATCGTTGTGATATTTTAGATAAGTTTCAAATCAGGTGAACCAAAAAACACATTATTATTTATACAACTGCTATATGTAGTACTAGAAAACATACTCTACAACATCAACAACAGTTGTCGAATTTTTATTGCATGAATAGGTTTCTGATCACTGATTTGGTATATATACTTCGTAATGTAATGTAAATGTAATTAAGCTAAGCATGGGTGAATGACAAATAAATTGGGTTTTAAACGTTCCATATGGTTGGACATACGTCCAATTAAAATAGAAATAGATGCTCCTTTTCCAGTGTTGTTCACCCACTTGTTACTATGTTCTACGTATTCTTCAATGTACGAAAGACGCAGTAAGAAGATTAGACAAACGTGAAAGGAAATATTTACGATTAGATCTGATGCGTGTACCTTACCTAACCTCAAATTATCAGTCACATCGGTTTCAGTTATTGCAAATCTTTTTTACAATACAACAAAATAAATCAGTGTTAATACGTACAATAGAAAAAAATAAGACGGGTAATTTTTTTCTGGAATGTTACGAGAATCAAACCTCAACTACTATGAATATCTTGGTTGTAAATGAAGAGTTTGTGATGTGTTTCCAAAGATTTTGGCACGTCAATAGTCTGTCCCGGATGTCATACTAACATCATGACAGTCGTTAGAGAGATTGGAAGGAGATTTCAGTATATATGGTACGACTGAAAGAAGAATCAATATAAAGAATGGGTTTCATAATTATTAAAGAATGAATTTACACAAACCTATTTGCGAATAAGAATATTGCGGTATTAAAATCAATTACGCTACTTTAAATCCTTCAGCTGAATCATGTTGCGCCATTAATACTATACCTTTTTGAAACTAAGACTTTAAATTGTATTTATGTTTCCAAAACTACATAATTGATATATGAATAAACATTATAATTTAATATAACTAATTCGTTTCGTTCGTCAACAGGCTTCACGTTCTACTCTTCCTTAATACGTCCTTCTCCTAAGCGCTAAGACAAATGCACAGACGATGTACACTTCAACTTTGAATCAAGACGACAAAAATGCAGAGAACATTTTAGCATTTAGACCCCGAGGTTGCCAAGGCCGGATTGGGGAATTGTGTGTGGCGGGTTGCAGCCCTCTATTTTTTTTCGTTGGTTCAGAGCTCTGTAGGTTTTGAAACTAAACGTTTGCAGTAAAAGTTGAGCCCCGTCAATTGAACTACCACCACACACAATAAATATATGATACTGTCAAATAAAAAATCAATTCAAACACGGCCGATAATACCGAGACTCCGTAAGGTACTAAAGGTAACTAAAGTAACAAGTTACAAACTGTAAATTTGCTACTTCACTAATCAAGAGTTTGCGGCATCACTTCATTAGAATATTTAATTATAAATGTTTTGCTAACCGCTATACATTTATGTTTGAAATATGTATGGTACACATCCAAAAATTAATGAATTAGTTTGATATAAAAAATTAATTGGCTATTAAAAGTTATCAACATATCTGATATCCAGAATCGGAAACTTCCGTGCTATTTCATATTAGTAAATTATAAATTCAAATCTGTTTTAACAGAAAATATTGCAGATTTTATTGTAAAGGATATTAAAACAACGATCTTGCTTGTAGTACGTAGTAAAGTGATCATTGCAGAAACGGAATTTCTAGAGGATTGAAAAGTAATAAACGTAAGTAATGTAATGTAGACCAATAAAGCTATAACATTGTAACGCTGCATGCCTTCATTACAATTTTCTTCTAATGTACAGCAATCTTATCGGTGGATTCGGCAATGACCTGTTGTATGTATAATACTCTAACGGTAGCACATTCTTTGTTGCACCCATTAGTAATACGTCAACCAAAACATAAAAAAAACTGCAGAAATTTTGATTCAGCAACAATGTAGGAACTTGCCTTTCTTCGATCAGTAATTCGGCGAAGCCGGTATGTGTGTTATTGACAAACAAAAACACGCCTACAAAAGCTTGTTCGCATTCACAATAAGGTCAATCAAGTAAATATTTGCCCTTACAGCTCCGGAACCAACAATTTGCAAGACATGTAATTAGCGGCGCCATTGAAGGTGAAAAAGCAGTTCAATTAACACTTTAAAGTCTGACGCTTTAATAATAATTAATTTGGGCTTTGTACCGAGGCGTAGAGCTTTCGCAGGGAAATTCATTTACGAAATGTACTATTGGATAATATAGGTTTCAGAGTAAACATAAAATGTCAACCGATATTTGTTTTTGGGATTGAAATAATTTCCAGTACAGAAGTGCCACGTTCGTTTGGTATAAAAGGTTCACCTACCAATGTATGCAAGCGTGGTTAAAAAGTTCTCCACAAAAGAATTGTGTTATACAGGTAGAATTTTAGTGAAACTTTATTTTTGAGTAATACTAGAAAATAATCTGTAATACAGTTTCGATGAAATTAGACCATATAAAAAATCGAGTTTTGTTTAGTTAGACATGCTGTAAACTTTAACACAATTAGTTGACAGTTGTGATAGCAGAAGTAATTTGCTACAATAATTTTTACTTAAGAACAAAACAAACTATGATTGGATACATACAATAGAATATATCTTTAAAAGCTTTCCCACCGACAAATTTAGGATGTTTTGACATAACTGTATTTACACTATTTACAAATTCTTGCCAAATGTTTAATAAATAGTACTGCAGAGGCTGTTTTAAGACACCTAGATGTTACTGCCTTAGATTTTCTGATTCCTCATCTAAAAATAATGACATGAAATCTAAATAAGAATTTCATACAACGACAGTCAGCAATACCAAATAAATGCACTGAACATACCGTTTGCTTCCCTTTACTTTAACTATATATTTGAAAGTTCAAAAATAGCCCCATAATTAAGCACTGATACAAACCACACAATGTGTGTAAACTTTTTAAAAATAGAGTTGCTTAATTTCACATATACATAACCTAACTATAATATGTAAGCAAGGATATTATATACTATGTTTCGCATATATGTTCTTAATTTCAAGAAAACGCTACGCAGAATATGTTTAAGTGTTTCGTTGTACAGAATAAGTTATTTAAATTTAATATTATTATATATTAAATGTCACCAGAAATAATAAAAATAAACAACGCAAAGCACGTAAAATGATTCTAAACATTTTGAAACAACTTGTAAATAATTCATCCAACCCTGCCAACCATTTCAAACCACCAGCAAGTCGCTACCTTGGAGTTATGCAGTATGCTAAATTTAAATTAAAAAATGCAGTTGCTAACTTTCTGACATTAACCTTACATATCTACGATGCCTAGACAAGGATAAAACATACTACTGTATATTTTACAAATACTATCTTAATTTCAAGAAAACCCTATGATATATGCACAACATCATTACATGATTTTTTCTACAGAATTAATTAATTAAATATAATATTATTATATAGTAAATATGTGAGCAAAAAATCCAACATAGTGATACCTAGACACCACAGAACACGTATTATTAATTAAATATTTTGGAAACAATTTCGGAATAATTCATCCAACCCTGTTAATCATTAGTAGGTCGTTTTCTTGGAGAGATAACGTAATTTAAATTTAAAAATGCAATTGCTCATTTTTTGATATTAACCTAACCTATCTGTGGGTCTAGGCAAGGATATGACATACTGTTGTATGTTTTGCAAATATGTTCTTAATTTCAAGAAAACCCTCTGATATACGCAGCACATGTTTACCTATACATGGTGTTTCGAAATTCGCGCACACGGACTGTGGGGTGTTATGCGACAAAAACTAAACAAAAAGTTCCTCTACCATTTTTCCATCAGACCACTATTTTCGAGCTACCGCGATTTTAAAAATCTGAAAATCGCAGAAAAAGGTGTTGAATCTCAACTTATGAGTGTTTAATCAGTTGGTTAAACTTAATAATAACAAAGTTTTAAAAACAAGAGAAAGTTCAAACTATAATTATGATGAATACGTAATTACATTTGTTCAAAATGTCCGCGTTTTGCTACTAAACATGCTTCAGCACGTTTAGCACGGTAGCTCGAAAAATAGTGGTCTGATGGAAAAACGGTAGAGGAACTTTTTGTTTCGTTTTTGTCGCATAACACCATCTCATAGTCCGTGTGCGCGAATTTCGAAACTCCCTGTACGTTTCGTTTTACAGAATTAGTTATTTAAATATTACTGCAAATTAACGATATGAGTAGAAAAAGCAAAGTAGTGGTATCTAGACACCGCAAAGCACGTACTATTTAGAAAACATTTTGAAACAACTTCCAAGTAATTCATCCAAATATGTCAAGCAACCAAATGATTCGCTACCTTGGAGTTATACAGTTTTAGGTTATAATTTATAATTTTGTGGGATTATATAGCACACTTGTCTGATACTCGTATCTTCTTCTGCAGAATTGGTTCCATTTATCATACAATTCTGTAGCTTGAAGCTATGTAGAATAAACCAAGAATCTCATGAGAATCAACTATTCTAGATACTAATTTATAGATTACAAAATAAACACCTTGCGGTCAACTGTGGAAAACCCTTGGAGACTAAACTTTGCTTTCGCTGCTGTAAAGAAATTATGCTAAACGTTACGAATTCTCAAACTTATGTAAAAACAATCGGTTAATTTGACATGGTCAACATTTACCGAAATGGTCAAACTGTATAAATACTTCAAATAGGCTTTGAAAGAGATTTATGCCAAAATCTAAACAAACTCAATTAACCATAGTGTTTTCTTACGAAACATTATCTTTGAAGACAGAAGGTTTGTTTAGGACTAAATGTAATTCTTAAAGAGCGAGAGGTTAAACTATCAATACAGCAGTTGTCACCGTATCTTGTTCCTGTTTGCTTCCTCTTGAGCGGGTTTCCTGGCTTAATTAAATAAAACTGCGACTTGAAATTCCAAACACATACCTAACTTCAGTAGCTGTGCGTGTCCTCAAAATTATTCCCCGGTGGCTAACAAGGCGACGTAGCGGCTGCTTAAGTGCTTACCCCAATAATTAAGAAATATTACATGTGGAGGAATTAAATGATTTGTCGTTTTAACACAGATAGTAATAATCAATTTATACCGTTAGGAAACAGATCTGGCCTTGCGTATACCCTTACAATGGAATATAAAAATTAGATGGTAGCCGAAGCGTAACCAAGCTGGAAGGTGTGTAATTAGTCCTGGAGGAACTTTACATTGCAACACCTAGGCTACAATTTAGACAATAAAAATAAGTTTGCCCTCAAAGAAATAACATAGACAACGCACCCTTGCATTCTTCCATAATCAATTTTCCACAAGTACAATGTAATATATAACGTGCTGTAAGCTTGAAGCTGTATATTAAATTCCAGTAATCTCGTTTGTTTTGCATTTTCCGTGGACACACATTTATAAAAAGGACTGATAATGCAATCTGTAGATTATTGTAAATGGTCCCCATAATTCCAAAGAAAGAGTTATTAACTTGTAGTTGGGCTATTTTATTGCTGAAATATGAAAAGAGGTAACGGTTCACTTTTAATGATAAGTGGATAAGTAAGAATAGCATAAAACTATGTAAGGAAACATTTAGAAGTATTACGGAAAACGTAGTCTTATCAGGTAAACTACCTGAGAGTAAATAAAGTAGTTAGAAAAATGATAAGCAATGATATAAGGGTATGCATACAAAGTGCGATAGAAAAGATAACGAAAGGACGTAGCGGAAGAAACATAAGAAAAAACAACCAGCATAACAGGTTGTACACCTAAGAATAGTAGGGACCGCGATGGGGTAGTGCGAATACGCGCCGTCAATCGAGGTTACAGTGAAATGCGGTCCGAACGGCAGCGTGGTCGAACCCCGGCTGAGGTGACCGTATTTCAGTTAGTTAAGTTTAGGGTGCATGTTGCATGAATGGCTAGTATGTAAGGGACGCCCGCACCCCCCTGAAGTAATGCTAAAGCAGTTAGGGGGAATAGTAGTATGAATAAATGAAAAAAAGAATAGTGAAATCCAGAAAAACAAATGGACGCAATACACTTTAATTTCGAACTGAATGTCTTAAAACGATTAAAAAAGAAAGGAATCTGACTACGATGGAATATAAACTGAAATCATAGAATAACCGATACAGAAGCTGGAAGAATGGGTCTTTTCACTTTTTTTCTACAAATGTTGTTTGTTGAAATTACTGAAAATGATTCCTTATAACTCCTTTCCAAGAATTCGTACCTTAGTTCCTCTTTCATTAGAGAGTGAATATAGGATTTTAAATCTTACTTTATACTATATTGACATTGCTATAAACACCAACTCCTCGAAATTGTATAACTGAATACGTAATTCACATCGAAATTAACCGAATAGCATGTATATTACTGGTGATAATTTTATGAAAACTTTAGTGAGTTTAGTTTGATGAGTATAGTAAAGTGCTGTATGATAGTAAATTAAATAAAGTACCCTTTACATAATCGGCAAGAAGATGTATATATGCATATTTAATAATACCGGAAAAGAAGTAAGTAGCTGGCAAATTTAAATATTTTCCAGTATAATCAGTTTTGTGCAAAATACGCATTGGTTAAGTATTATAATACGAAAGTATTTTATTCATATAGGTACATACTGTCAAATTATAACATTATTAATTTTTAAATGTATATTTAGTATAGATATTATTGTGAAAACACATCACCAAAACTTATGAAGCAAATATTTATATTTCATTTGTAATATGTACGACATGACATGTGGTATTAATTATAATTAGGATATTAAAAAGGGGAATAATAATTAAAATGAAAGCAGCTCACAAAAGTTTGGCTGGGAAAGTATAAGTTGTAACTCTAAAAGAAGAAAATCGGTGCTATTGATACGAAGTAAATCACAAGTAGAAGAATAGAGAAACATAAATGAGATTAGGTAAGATACGTCGATACAATGTCAGATAGATGAGACAAGAAAGTATTGGAGTGGAAAAAGGAGACCAGGAAGACCACGAAGAGGATTGATTAAATAAGCTGCATGGTGAGGACAAGATAGAAATAGCTATTATGAAATGGAAAACTTAGAAGGGGTCATTATAATTTCGTACGAATGGAGGAAGACTGAAATAAGATACAGTTGAGATATCCAAACAACCCGTTTTGAGTCATCAACGTTATTATGTTTCAAATAGTTTAAACACCGACTACGTATGCAACCCATCTTACAGAAAAAAATAGAAATTACTGAAACCACTGGTTGTAATTTTTTGCAATGTAATAAGCTAGAAATATATAGTAAAGTAAGATATAAAACAAAATTAAATATATAGGTATTCGTATCCATTTTCTTTTAACAATTTATTTATGTTTAAGGAAAAGAAGAAGAAGAATCACTACAGTCGTGTACATGTAAGTTGTCAAAAAATTCACCTATATTAATTATAAAAGTAGTTATATTCTCTCTATAAATCGTGCTTCTCTGATCCACCAATTATACAGGGCGATTCATATAATGTATGAACTCACCATTCCGAAAATAGGCAACCCAAAGTACAAATCACAAGATATTGGGATAACTAAATTTTTATTGACGATATTGCGAATCAGAGATGCCTATTTGATTATTCTTCTTGTCAGTTTACTTCTCAATCAATAAATTATTATACCTACTTGCTAGGTATATTTGAAATACTTAAATATTTATAAACAAGACTTTGCATTTTCGGTTACTCTTATTATATCTAAAAAATAAAAATCATAAAATAACCAACATTCCAAATAGGTATCTCTGATTCATAACACCGTCAATAAAAATTTTCATATCGCGGTCTGTATTTTGGGTTGCCTATTTTTCGAATGGTGGGTTCGTATTCACCATTGAAAAATGTATAAGACCACTGAAACTTTAGTCTTATAGAACACCCCCTGAACACGAGATAAAGTGATGTTAAATCCACATCAGTTTGTTAGGGTTGCTTTAAATTAAAGAGGCCTTAAAGTCAAGTTAATTTGAAATACATAACATTAGCAGGGCATTTTTATTTATTACTCTATGAAGGTATAGCACAATACAAATTTTACCCTTATGTTCAAACCTATTGGATCTTATTTTCTATTTTGTTATAATACAGATATTTATATGGGAAACAAATGCTGATTTTTGTTTCCTGGTATTTGTATTTCAAATACCCATTGATGACGTGTGCTTGTTGTTCGTATATCTGTACTATATGTAACTTGTAAACGTTTGGCGCGTCCATATACTTAAAATATGGGTACACTGTCAAAATAACTAACGATGACAGGACCAATAAAACAGTAAACTAAAAACACAAATTTTACAAATAAACCCAGTACATTTCCATATTATTTACGGAGTATACTGACGAAAGCAGAACAAATTGTTGAGCTATGACTACATGCTCGTCCATTCCACTGATGTTTATGCCCACCATTTTAGATAACCAAAGGCAACAGCAGTCAATTAAAAGCTCAGGGATAAGTTTATCAAGCTAGCGCGGAAAATGTACTACGTTCAACACATCTAATATAAATTGCGTGTATCCCACAATCCCAGCAAATTAAAACATACTGTTGATCTTGGCCGGCAAACTGCTATATGTTAATTAACAACGGCCTTTCGGAAATTTGAAATAGTTTGGGGTATTTATTGACTACTTTATTACCCTAAAATTCCCGTCATGATTCAAACACATCAATTACTTTAATTAAATAATATTTAAACATACCAGTTTGTTAAATTATTTACTTTACAACATCTTTTTAAGATTATACGATTTTTCAATACAAACAAACAACCACGCCACGAGTTTCCCTATCTGTTCAAAACAAGGTGTAATTTCGAACGCAACGATCTACTGGTTAATTGGATGTGCGGGATCCTAACTTTGATTAAAGTTTTTTAACTTCAGGGAACAAATTTCTTCGGAAATTAAAGCTTTTGAAGGAATCAGAAAACACGCGCAAACAGTATCACGATTTAATTTCAATTATCACACAGTATTTAAAAGTAATGTTACAGCCGAAATTAGACTGCCACGTTTTCGCTGTAGAGAGAACGATTAGAATAATCTGTTTAACAACTTGTTGGAAATTCTGTAACTGCAGGAATACTGCTGAAAGTTAAGGTAATCCTTTACTAAAAATCTCATTTGCTAGTCTGCATTAATCTCAATTGGGATTAAAGTTCTGAAGTAAAATTAAATTACGAAACTAAACAGGTATTGAGAGATCCCAGGAAGCTTGTGCAAAGTAGTTACATACACCGTTATATAAGGTGTACAGACCGAAATATTCAGGGTGTTGATTCCTTTCTTTATAAAATGAATCGTAAAAGAGATACAGCTCTTCAAAGTTGCATCACCGTGGATGACTGTCTTGGAATAACGTGTGAACCGTTAGAGGTGGTATCCGAAAAGTTCACCACCCAAAATTCACCGTGCAAAAGTTCACTACCCACAATTCACCGCTGGAAAGCTTGATCGTCTAAAAGAAAATTTCTATTGTTTAATAAATAAAAGAAAAATGTGTGTGATTTTGTTAGAGGCATTGCTCATAATATTTCGTATTAAACATTTTATTTCATTTTTAAACTCGACTAATATTTGTAATCCAATGTTTAATTTTATACTTGCTTTTATTTTGTTTTTATGATTGCCTCTATGACTTCTGATAAATTATTTTCTCGCTGAATTTTTATTTTATTTAATAAACAATATGTGAACATGTCAAATATATCATAATACAGATTTTTTTATTAAATGCTCGACTATTTTTTCGTAATAAATTGTTTTATTTGCTACATAACATATTATTTTCTTTTCAAACTTGACAATTATTTGTAATAAAATATTTTATCAAAACTTTTATTTTATTTAGCATACAATTTAAAAAATGCCGAATAATCTTCTCGCGGTGAATTTTCTCAGCGGTGAATTTTCCGCGGTGAATTTTCCCGGCGGTGAACTTTCTTCGGTGAATTTTCCCAGCGGTGAACTTTCCGCGGTGAATTTTCGCAGCGGTGAACTTTCCCTGTGAATTGTGAGCGGCGAATGTCCCTAAAGCTATAATTACGAAATTTTCAACATTGAACATTGAATAAACTTTTGATGTCAAAACCGATTATGAAATGAAACTTGTAATAACCCACCCCCAAGGCGCCCCAAATGGGAGAATTCGGTAAATTCTCTCATTTTCAGTGAGACACTTACATCGAAAAATCCTTAAAACGGTGCAAGATACCGACTTTCAACAAGAGTATCTTTTTCGTGTGAAGAAGTTAAAATTTCCGTAGGTTCTACTAAAAAGTGACAAAAATTTCCCCCTCACAAAAACAATAACATTTACCAGAGCTTCCGCCCATTTGGGGCTCTTTGAAATTAGTTATTGCAAATTTGATTACAGAATCGGTTTTGGTATCAAAAGTTTTTCAACGTTCCAAATTTTGTCTTTGGCCCATGTTCATGTCAAGTTGCTTATTTATTTTGACGAACTCTATTTCAAATTCCAATAATTCCGAAATTTAATTAAATTTTTTCTTGGGCCGGTAAATAAAAACAAAGGGGTAAAAATGAAAGCTTTATTAATTAAAAATGCAATGTAAATACCAAGCCTACGAAAGACTTGAGTCTTATGTATTTTGATTTAATAAAGTAAAACTGGCTTATTCTTCCTCATAAATATACGAATTCCATTGTTGTCTAAGAGCTCGACTTCTGAGGACTTCATTTTACTACGAAAGCAGAAAACAAGACTTTAATGAACAGAAAATTAAAAAGGTAGGTGAGGGAAAGGAGTCGTGCATTCGGAAATAGCGCCATAAAACAACGTAATTTCGTAAAGCAGCAGTCTGCATACAAATTAATAATAATACATTTAGTTAACACTGTGTTTATTTAATTTAAAGTCGTCGTTCGCAGCGGGGATTACGTTCTAGTTTGCTGAATTATTTGCAGTAAAACGAGAAGTTTATATGCCTTCTCATAATCTCCAAAATGGAAATGAGATCTGTACTTGGACTTAGTTCCTGAAAACAGACGCAATGCCTCTATCCGTTGTCATTTCCATCACAGCTTCACTGCTAGTATTACAAAAAGCTCCAAGTTAGAATCCTGGGCAAAGCACTGAAAAACAGACTTTGATAATGCATATCGCATTAGGATTCATCTGCTTGTAGTTGCTTCTGTGAATATCGGCTTGAGCGACAAAATTTTAGGAACATTCAGTTTTAAGGCTTATGTTGCAAATTTAAAACGTAGGGTCTGTGAAAACAAAAAGGTAAGCCTTACAAAACGCCCGCGGTAAAATAAACGACATTTAAGCGATTAAGTATTCGTACTTACTGTCGGACGGAAAACACGTTTCCTTGAATTCGCTTATTTGCAAATAGCCTAGATTTAATTGGTGATATAAAAACGTATATTAGATTTAAATTGCATTCGTTGCTTTAATTAGAATATTATTAGTACTTAATAAGTAGCGGCCAAACATTTGTAAATGCTTGCACGTACTAGAAATATAGGAGAATTCTACACCGAAAAAAACATAATTTCAAATGTTAATAGAAATATCCAATTTGAGCACTAACAGAAGCCCAAAGATTGCTTTTTAAAAATATATGTCTGTGTGTGCGCGCACCGAAAAAGCTTTCATAGACCAGTCAGGACTCGGATGTGCTTTAATAGCTTACATCCTGGCAATATAGGAAAGCGGTAATTTTTCTAAAAAGTGTAATAAGAGATTTTACCGTAAATATCTAGTTTGGACTTCCACGGGAAACTGAAAATTGATTAGGAAAATTATCGATCTGTATGTACGTGTGAGAACGAATAAGTTTTTTTAAGGAGAACTCTGATGTCTTTTAATAACGCTCATTTTGGACATGTAAAAAATACTATTTTTCTGGAAAATGTAATTTGACAATTTTATGGAAATATCTAGAGCGACACAAAAGCTCAGAAATGTCCGCCTGTGCGTACGCATGGGCCAAAATAAGTTTCTAGTTGTATAATAACGTGCTAAAATGAATACTAAAATTGAAAATCCCGCCAAATGTGAAGTACGCGGTGTGACTCGTTTTCTCCATGCAGAAAACAAAGAGGCTGACGAACTTTACCGTTACATATACGGGGTTTATTGTCCAGCGGCCGAACACTGGTGTAGGAATTTTATAGATGGCCGAACAGACGTGCATGATGAAGAACGAAATGGTGGACCTCCTGCTGTTAACGAAATGATTTGGTAGATACCGTACAAAAAAATTCATAAAGGCCGGCGTTTTGTGATTCCAGAAATAGCCACAAAGTGTCCTCAAATGTACTGTATGAAATTGTCACGAACAGTCTACAGTACTATAGACCTTGTGCGAGGTGGGTGCCAAAGATGTTGAAGGATGTTTACAAAAACCAGCGAATGGCTTCTGCACTGACCTTCCTGCATCGCTATGAAACTGTTGGTGATAAGTACTTGAATCACATTATGACTGGCGACGAGAATTTGATATCGAACACAAATATTGAAACCAATCAATAATCAATGCAATGGAAACATGTGAGTTTCCCCAAAGCAAAAAAGTTCAAACAAACGTTCAGGGCTATGGTTTATTGGGACAAGAAAGGCGTATTGTTCACTGATTTCGTGGAACATGGCACGTCATTTAATGAAGACTATATGATGAGGCTTTAAGAAAGTTAAGAAGGGCGATTCAAAACAAAAGGCGAGGATTGCTGATCTCTGTAGCCGTGATTTGGATGATAACGCCCACACGTGGCTACTCGCACTGCGCTACTCGTTAAGCAATTCAATTAGAAAATGTTTAACCATGCCGCACACAGTTCCGACTTAGCGCGAAGTGACAATCACTTCATCCTCCATCTTAAGAATTGTTTAATAACGCGCGTCCCTTTCCTCGATCACGACGACTTCAAACCGACGGTTCAACATTGGTCTTCGTCACAGGCGGCAACCTACTATGAGGAAGGTATACTAAAACTTGTAACATCATATGAGAAGTGTTTGAATTTGAATGTTGACTGTATAGAAAATAGTTAAGGAGTATATCAAAAATGTCCTATCTATCTAACTATCTATTTGTGTTAGTAATTTTGAAAATATGGTAATGAGGGGCATCATAATACACACAAAATAATTTTTCATGGCACATTCAAACCCCCCACTCGATGCCTAGCGGGCGGCCTACCTAGTCGCTTTAAATAATTGGGTATCTTCTAGAAAAACCTATCGCTTCAATACTAACTCCTTCATCTACACCTTTATCGGGCGTATCTTCGCGAAACCACAGTGTTTATATAAAAACATCGAAGAAAATAAAAACAGATTTTCTATGATTTGAGTATTAAAACTATATATATATATATATATATATATATATATATATATATATATATATACAGGGTCTCCCTAGTAAAAGTACAATTTGACAACAATCAAGGTGCAAGGGTACTGTGATAAACATTTCGAACATCTGTTGTTTGCGTTTTCACACGTGTGTCAAGTAAATCAATTTTGTATTTACATTACGAATTCTGCATTAAATTCTCCATTAATTAGTGTTATTGAGTTCACTTGTGTCTTGGCCATCATTATGGCGTATGCTATAAACGAGTACGTGGATATGATTTGGATTCTTGCGGAATGTGCTGCTAGGGTTTACGCTCAGAGTTTTCCTAATAGAAGACATCAAAGTCACGTAGTAATTGGAGCTGCAAATCACAGTGTTGCCAGATTCTTTAACTGGCTCGTATGAGGAAACTAAGCGGGTAGGAAGTTCTTGTTTGTAATTTTGAGCTCTATATCGATTGTAGAAAAAGTTTACCTGAAGCTTTTACATTTAAAATTCTTTCAAGTTGTTAGCTTTGCGCAAAGATAAGCTTTAGAAACATTTTGTTATTAATTTAACATATCTTTGAGATACTATTACTATACTGTGGCGGGAGCTCAGTTAGCAGAGCGCTCGCTTTTTGAACATCAGGTCATTATGGCGTAGGTTCGACTAACCAGGAATTAGTGTATAAAAATTTTGTGATGCAACCCACCAAACAGATCCCAATCAGACTGTGGCAACTGCGCATCTTCTCTGGAATTTATATTGTTTGGGTTTGACGTTACGTTATACTGCGTGCTTCTACCTTAGTGCTGACGGCTGTTGATTGATTGAAAATATTTAATAATTAAAAAAGTAGCAATTATATTAAAAAATGTAGCTGAACGAATTTCAATTTCTACTGCTGATTAGTTTTTCCCAATTTCTAATATTGCGGTTGATTTTCCACCTTGAAGCTGTATTTACTCTGTATTTTTCTTTATCAAAAATTATATAACGAGAAACATTTAAGATGTATGTTATCTTCATTCTATGAAGCGCAATCATTAACACTGTCTCGAACTAAATAAAAAAGTTTCGAAGTAAAATAGAGAAAACTTACGTCCATTACAAAAGCTTGCACGAGCTGTTAGTTTGAACAATAAATAAAATCTGATCAATTCCACAAATACTATATAAGGAAAACTTGAACGGAGGAACATTTTGGTCTACTGATTACCTCGCACAATTAGGATTTTCGGTTAGATCCAAGTACACTGTACCGAGAGATGACGTTTTCATTCTTTTTTGTTGCGTCGGACAAATTTTTCTTGTTTTACTGCAGTTTCTTTCAAGGAATTCCCGGCAACAGTCGACTTTTGTTGCAGATGTTCAATATCTGCACCAACCGACCGAAGCTATTTGTTCTGAGAGTTTCCGCATTTTTAACAAAACTTGAAATTCTTTGTTTTTTAGTAGATACTCCACTTTAATTTAAGGAGAATGTCATATATGACAGAAATGTCAGAATTTTTAAGAAAATTGTAGTAGCTGCCGTTTCAAAGGTAAGGTTTAAATACTGTCCAATTCACAACAATTAATTACCATGAAAAATATATTTATTAATAGAACAGAATAGAAACTAACAATAAAATGGTCTTTGGGATATTAAAATTCCATCTGCAATTATAGGTTAAACAACAAAAGTAACGCTGGCAATATTTCTACATTACAGATGTACATGTATGAGAATTAAGAGCGGAAGCAAATGTACCTTTTACGTGTGTATGTCATACAAAAATAATAAAATGGCAAACATGGCCCTATAAAAAGAGTACTCTGCAAATAAAATCTTTATTAATTGATCCCCAGTCGTGGCCTGTAAATTCTCTTAGTTCTGAAAACAAATCGGTCCCAAACGCCTAAACCACGATAAACTTAAACTCCCTGTAAAAAGATTTATGTATTAACACATTTGGGTGTAGGTAATTAAATTTTGGTTAAATTTTTTTCGTTTAATTTAGTTTTGTTCCTCCGCATATTGCTGCCAACAAAAAATAGCGGATATTAACAACGGCGGATTTATATTGGGTTTGAAAATATGCATGTTACGAAAAACACAATGCAGACTCACTGCAAAAACATGTTGCAGTAGGTCACAATGTATCTACGCGGAATTTATTAATTTATCGTTCTGTACTGGTCTCCATGCACCTATTTATCTCACACAACCGTGAATGTAACAATACAAATGTCGTAATTCTGAAAGGGCTTTCGCAAATATAGCGGAGCTTTTTCATGTACTGCGGTTGACAAAAAATTCTACTGCAATAAAAAACTTACTTGGAAAGATTTTGAATTGAACCAGGAAGATAATTGCATACGAGTTTAGTGATTTAATCCCCAGATTGCCTATGCGAGTCAAGAGTAAACCATCACATAATGGTTCACCGTTTTATCAATAGCTAAGAGCTACTAGGGATGCTAGCACGTACATTAAATTTCTGTTAGTCGTCATGGAGCTACGAGTAAATATTTTGCTGTTCGGGAAAATTCCAACAGAAACTTGCGGTTATAAAACCTTACGGCGTACTAGTGTCTCTCAATGGTTTATACGTTTCAAAACCGGACGTGAAGATGTTCAAGATGAGGATCGAATCGGGTGTCTGTCGATCTATCGAAAAGCAGATTCGATCACAAGAGTTCGTGAAATGGTGGCAAAGGATCGCCGAATGATCCTCCGAATGATGATAGATATGTTGAACATCAATATGGAGACAATTTCATAAATTTTACATGTAGATTTGGGAAAGAGGAAGATCGGTGGTAAATTTCTTCCCGGACAGTCTTACGGACGAGCAAAAATACAGAAGAGTTGTATCGTGTGCAGACTTCGTTTTAAACCTCTCGTGGCCATAAAAATGATCTTAACTGCGTTATCATTGGTGTTTCGGTACGCTGCTAAGACGAAACGCCTAAGGATTTAGTGGAATAAATAATCAATACAAAGACGCAAAAATCACAACACCATGTTGATTACCATTTTCGATAAACCTTGGTGTGGTCCACACATAATGTCTACCTAAAGGACAAACAGTAAATAGTGCAATCTAGGTTGAAATATTGACATTAGTCCAACCACAATTTCGAGAAAAGTGCAGTTGATTCTTTTTGCATGACACTGCACCTACCCATTCTGCACTGATTTAGAAATAACTGAATTCTCAAGAACCACGGGATTGTTCAGACCTATTACTCACCCTATTCACCTAACTTGGCACTTACACACTTCTATTCTAAAGTAAAAACTGTTCTCCCAGACAAAATGATTTCAGGACACAGAAGATGTTCAGAAAAATATAAGTGGGGAATTGAACGCAGTGTCTTCGGATGCCGTTGCTGACTGTTTTCAAAAACGTTTAGAACGTTGCAATAAACATATTTCAGTAAATGGATATTACTTTGAATACGTATCAAATATTTTTCGTGTTACTTAAATTGTGCAAACTTGGGAATTAAATTGCAAAGCCCTTTAGGTATCATGAAAATCATAATACCAACAGAAACCATTATCCAGGAATAAGGTAGTTAAAGTTATGTGTAGTTTTCGAAAATTTATCACAAAAAAGGGCCTAAATTAATTGTTGAGTAAAATGGAAATTAGCAATATGTTGACGTAACCGTTTGCAATAGAAGCCGTGCGTTGTCTTAGTAGCCTATCATTAAAACACTTGCTGTGGTGGGATCCAATCTTATTAATTAGATTAGTATAGGTTTATTACACTAGACTCGAAGTAAATGTTTCTTATTAACACTAACATTAATGATTAAGAACACCATGTATAATACTAAAAACAAACTTGGATAATTTTATATTAGGATTTTGACGGAAGCGTCTAAACTCCACTCAATTATCAGTCGGTTACAACATATATTTATAATCCCAGGACCGATTGTAGATTTATAAAAGGTACTGCAACGTCTTCAGAGGATGAAGTTAGAAATGTAGAACCCATGGAGATCTCAACACTATAATTTGTGCTGACAATGAAAAGCTTCTACCGCTACGCTATTAAGACAACCCACGGCTCCTATAACAAGCGGGCACATCAACATATTGATATAATTCATTTTGACTAAATTTTAATAATATTTATTTAACTAAATATTAGCAGACGTAGAATGCGATTATCTTAGATTTATAGAGATTGCAAGTAGTAAAATATATCCGGCAGAACAGCGTATAAAATTTCAACAACAATCTTGTAATTACAATAATGTGTAGGGAATATTATTTTGTAGGTGCAATTAGTTGCAAGAATAATATTGTACTTTAGATACAGTTAAATAAACAGTAATATTTTACGTTTCAAAACAATATTTTCAGGGCACCGCGGTACAGTAGTGGCCGCGGTGCTTGGTTTTGGAGTTATTCTACCAAAGTCGCTCAGGTTCGAATCGTGAGCACAGCACTTCGTCTTTGTGATGTCCTAATTGTAGTTGGGGCATGGGATTTTTCAAGAGTGGGGCATGGAGTTTTTCAAGGGTGGGGTATGGGGTTGTTCAAGGGTGGGGTATGGGGATTTTCAAGGGTGAGGCATGGGGTTTTTCAAGGGTGGGGCATGGGTTTTTCCAGGGTGGAGCATGTTAGGCCTGTGTAAAGCACGAAATATGTTGAGCCGGGATAAGCTGGGTGCGATGGGAATCATGGAGTTGTCCTTGGTAACTACATGATACCTTAAAAAAAGAAAATAATTTCTTGAAATTTCTAGAAATTTCAATAGGTTGTGAAGGCGTTATGTTGATATTATGAACATATCGTTATTACAAATATGTTGATTAGTAAACAAAAAATCCTGCTACTCACCCATAAAATTGTACATTTTTCACGGATAAAATACCATATCTTTAAAACATAAAATTAAATTTACCATGTATGATCACTAATTTTAGTTAATGTGTTTATTTTAAATATTTGTAGTATTGATTTTGGATATTTCCGATTAGCTCTAAAAAAATATGACCTATAGGTAGAGAATAATAGTGGTTTAAACAACGTTATGAAGTAGGAGGGCGTAAAATAAACAATAAAGAATTTTTATTAGATATGAGTCTACATAATATTCGGGAAATATTTTCATTACTAGCATACGCGTTAGATCTACAAACAACCTAATTCCAGGCAAATGAGTGCCTTGAGGAGCTTAAATGCTGTTGAATTTCGTAGGAGGCGTAGGCGTAGGCATACATAAACTCTTCATACAAAAAAAATATTTTGGTTTGATAAAACAACAGCGAATAACCACAAATGTTGGTTTGAATTAATATTACAGGTGTTATAAAAGCCGCAACTCTGATAATAAATTACTAATAAGCTTATAATCGAAAACAGGATGGAATATTAATACAACTCACCGCAAAACCATTTCATTTCATAAATGTAACAGTGAGATGGAAATGAAAGTGATCCTTCATTAATTCAGACAGGAGATTGCATCACGTTTTACGTATGGTAATTGTAGAAACTCTGCAGAACATTATTGATTTGTTAGCCGCATTCTAGTTCGATTATATTCAAGTCTAGCCAAATTCTGTGATCTTCCAATACTCTATCTTTCAGCGATCTTGTCTCATATACCCGTGTTGTACAGACAAACAGGACCCTACAGCTTAAAGTCCGCTCTTAAACATGAGAAGTGTAAACCCTTATACTACAGAGAAGCAGTTTTATAATTAAAATTTTACATAAGTTACATACGTATAATTTTATCTAGAATTGAATAATTAAACAATCATCTAAAGTCAATATTAAAGTAAAAATTCAACAAATATTTGTACGTGCGAAGGAAGAATTTTGTATCAGAGGCTTGAAGGAAAATCAATGTATATTTACAGCATTTGTAAATACCAGTATACCATGTCATAATTTGCATTTTATGATTTTAATGCTATTAACGCCATAATCGAAAAAGTCCATATAAGCTCAGGATCTATGGAATATGTAAATGTGTACAGCAGGACTTTTTGCGGAGGCGCCTTTGGACTTTCGGGGGATGTTTATATATTAATCGGTACAATGAAAGTCTGAATATTTATAGGAGTTTTTGTAATTCTGGCCCTCTATAAATCTCCTATTTATATGTTTTTGTTTGGATAAGCACCCCTTTTTCGCGAATTCTATCCACGTTTCCGAAGCATTTACAGCAAATCACGTAGGTGAGCTTATTGGTTTTGGTAAAAGCAAAAATGTTAATTCTAAAACCTATTTTGCTTTAAAATAAATACGTCCCAGAAAATTATTTTATGATTTTTCTCTTTTACAATTATGGAAGTTTAAAAGGTATTACAGTCTACTTCCCTACTTAAAATATTTTTAACTTGCGGTTGATAAATACAACCGATCATCCCTGCAATACTACCATAAACATTCGACTGAATTAGGTACATGTGTTAGTAAGGATGTTAAGAAATTAAAGAAAGGTGTTACTTAACCCCTATGAAGCTGCTCATAAATTCAGCTGCAGGTGCCGCGTTTAGTCGCAGTTAAACACAACTACTAACCAAAAGTGATATTGCTTTGGAAGCGAACATAAGCAAAGCAAACAGAAAGGGGTACTAATTTGTAAATAACATTTAATCCTGTACCTAAGATAATGGTGCTTACCCCTTTCTGGAATATGTCGCCACGGTCCTAACTGCTTTATGTTGGTTTTACAAGTAACCGATTAAGTCTATCACTTTATACGGCCTTAATAAGCAAATTTCCAAACAGCATATTAATAATGATCATAATGGATTGGGAAATTGAGATATACGGATATACAACAAAATATTCGACAAGATTTGGCTGTAGTAAATACATACATACGGTTTGTAACATTTATTTAACATAGTATATTTCAGTTGCTGCAGTTGTTTCTTTAGAACTTTAGAACGCATAACATTAATATCTGAATGCATAACATAAAATTCGCATAGATTACGATCAACGGATCCGTTTCTTACTCTTTCGCGCTGGATGAGGGTGAGTGTTTGAATTGCTTGACAGACTTGGACGGATTCCATACAAGTTCTTTGAAGAAGTTTAATATATACAGGCTGCCAGGGATTTGGATATCAATAAATTGTAGTTCTTGTTTCATAAATGGAAAGATAACAGTATTCCATCTAAATAAAAAACAGTGTTTAAAACTACAACTAGATAGATATAAAATCATAAAAGCTATACCATATCGTTTTCTTCATTAAAATTTTCTTCCAATACATAATAAATAGACATTTTTAGGATCGTTGTAACTGACTTCTAACTTAACTTTTGTATCACTTAGAATATTTGCTTAAACTTACGAATTCTTCTTGATTTTATTATCGAAAACCCCGTATGGAATGTGTAATTTTGCATTTTTTTATCTATCGGTCCATCGTTTTGCGGACTTCGTTATTTAGATAGAATACTGTTTTTTTTTCAGATATGGATTTCCTCCAACGCTCTTTTACTTATAATATGCCTAAATCCGTCGTTGCTGCTTTATTTGCATTTTATTATAGCAAAGATGGTACAGTTCAAACTGGGAAGTATCGTGAACAGACGTATAAATAATTTAAGAATGCACCGAAAAGCAAAAATTACTGAGGATTTATGAACAAGAAACTGAAACATTTTCTGTACTACAACAATCTTAATAAAACATTATCATTTAAAATATGTACATATGCATCGACAGAGATAAAGAATATACTTTTTAAATGTCCAAAGGATATAGAGCTCTAAGTTTTTTTCCATTCCCGGAACCGCTTTCGCATTAAGATAGGGGGGTGAGGGCGTCTCTTACACATTAACCATTCATGCAACATGCACCCTAAACTTAACTAAGTGAAATACGATCGTCTCAGCCGGGGTTCGGAATTACAGCCGATCGGCCACTGTGACCTCGAATGGCAGCGCATATTCGCACTGCTCCATCGGGGTTCCTTAGAGCTCTAAGTTAATTCAGATGAATGAACCTGTTAAATTGCAGTTAAGTTACGGTGTTTAACACAAACAATAAGGTACGATATAGATGTTTGAATTTAGTCTTATTCAACATAGTTGATATTGTTCATATTGTAATCACTTCTAGATTTTCAATATATACACATATCACAAAGTGATATTTACATTTTTAATGACAGTGTCCTGACATTATCATTGAGAAAATACCAAACATATCAAATAGACATATCTAATTCATAACACAGTCAATAAAAATTTAGATATCATAGTATCTTGTGATATGTATTTTGGGTTGCCTATTTTTAGAATGGTAGGCTCGTACTCTCCTGTGAATCAGTTGGTAGACATTTTACTTAATCAAATTTCTAACATTTAGCTTTTTGTTATACCTATAACATGCCGTTTGACATTTTACATTATTAATACATGATTAATTAAAAATTAACTTTACCTTTTTAACAATACGTTTCAAGCAGCGGATTTTAGATTTTCTAGAATTTAAAATTATTCTTCAGTTTCCACAAGCCTTACCAAAACATTGTTTTAGTTTGACAGTTAGATGTTTGCAGAAATTTGTTGGTAACTTTTAGTCAACAAGCAAAATGTAACTCCAAAACTTTGACATAATTTTTTAATTTGTTGTAAAATACTCAGACTATAATAGTATATTATTATACGAGTTTCATAACGGGCTTATTGTAGCACGCGTGGGTTTGGGGCACGACGAGCGTAGCGAGGAGTGCTCCAATGGAACAAGTGCTACAATGCCCGTTATGAAACGAGTATAATATACTATTTTATCTACTTTGAGATACTTGTTATGTAGAAATTCAAAATTTCTGATAGAG
>JABXWE010018540.1:0-20226 GCA_014611495.1 Limonius californicus | reverse complement strand
CTTTTCTTTGTATACTTCTGTTTTTCATTTATCTTCCCTAACAAAAATTTTAATGTGTTAGGTCTGGAGACCTTGTTGGCCAAGGAGAGTTAATACTATTACTCGTTTGTCTTTCTTTTATAAGGGCTGTAGCAATGTAGCATCCATAATCACAGCGAACAATTCTCGTCTACATATTTAACTTTTCTTTGTATACTTCTGTTTTTCATTTATCTTCCCTAACAAAAATTTTAATGTGTTAGGTCTGGAGACCTTGTTGGCCAAGGAGAGTTAATACTATTACTCGTTTGTCTTTCTTTTATAAGGGCTGTAGCAATGTAGCATCCATAATCACAGCGAACAATTCTCGTCTACATATTTAACTTTTCTTTGTATACTTCTGTTTTTCATTTATCTTCCCTAACAAAAATTTTAATGTGTTAGGTCTGGAGACCTTGTTGGCCAAGGAGAGTTAATACTATTACTCGTTTGTCTTTCTTTTATAAGGGCTGTAGCAATGTAGCATCCATAATCACAGCGAACAATTCTCGTCTACATATTTAACTTTTCTTTGTATACTTCTGTTTTTCATTTATCTTCCCTAACAAAAATTTTAATGTGTTAGGTCTGGAGACCTTGTTGGCCAAGGAGAGTTAATACTATTACTCGTTTGTCTTTCTTTTATAAGGGCTGTAGCAATGTAGCATCCATAATCACAGCGAACAATTCTCGTCTACATATTTAACTTTTCTTTGTATACTTCTGTTTTTCATTTATCTTCCCTAACAAAAATTTTAATGTGTTAGGTCTGGAGACCTTGTTGGCCAAGGAGAGTTAATACTATTACTCGTTTGTCTTTCTTTTATAAGGGCTGTAGCAATGTAGCATCCATAATCACAGCGAACAATTCTCGTCTACATATTTACCTTTTCTTTGTATACCTTTGTTTTTCATTTATCTTCCCTAACAAATATTTTGATGAGTTAGGTCTAGAGGCCTTGTTGGCCAAGGAGTGTTCCATTTAGATATTGTCTCACCAGATAGCTATAATATGCAGAAGCTCCATCATGCCGATACATCATAGCAATCTTTGTAGCCAAAGGCACATCAAGTAACAGTACTTGAAATTATAGAAACCCTACACAATGAATATACCACCACATTCATCATGTGTTAAGGATGTGCAGTATTCTTAACAACAATTCTAACATCAAACAGTGATAGAATATAATTGAATGTTAGATCAGGAAAAATGAACAATTGTTTGTAAGCAGAACATCACCAAATTAAAAAAGATGATTTGTTCGTACTGCTGTATCTCCGTATGTACCACCTCCCAAAATATTTACTGTGCACCTTGTAATTCATTTAAATTGAACAGATTAATGAGTGAAGGCGAATTTGTCTGAAAACTTAATGAAAAAGGAAGTAAATTTTATTGATAACATTTTTATATAGATGAGAATACTCTATTACAAAAAGTTTTTAATTTTTCCAGAAGGCAGGAAAATGGTTAGATAGCTTGATTTTTAACGGACTAATTTTTTGAATCCTTCCAACTGCATTTTTTAGTTTATTTGTATCTACAGCGCATCAATGATTTTCACGTTATTATAGTACAAGGGATGTATGTTCAGGTTAAACACGTGTACCCTATTAATCTTTTATTAAAATTTAAATGACTGGATTTTATCGTTTTACATGAACATGTAAAGTGCTTATAATAGCTTTTGCAGCAAAATTAGACTGTTCGCTCGTTGCCAATGTTATTACAAGCGGTTTTATATTGAGGAAAATGAGAAAATTACAGTTAGCAATATATTTATAGCTGTATTATGTATGGGATTAGGTTTTAACGACCTTTTAAACGATAATAGTGAGTTACCTTTTTTTTATCGATAGAGCTGCCTTGTTAAGAATGTTTGCAAACTATTCAAACTTGTATTAGAAAGTCGATTTTTTGGTCTAAAGTATGAGTTTTACATAATTATTTATTTATTCGGTTCTGATAATCAATACAAATACAATGACTAGTTTTTGGAAATACTTATATGAAGGGCGTAGCAATGAAAACCAAAGACGTGCGAATTGTAAGTTGATGTACAGACGAAATGGGGCAAAAAGGGAAGTACCAAGGAAAATGCTTTGCTCGCTACGGCTAGTTTGAGTGGAAAGATATGAATGTGAAAGCGGCTGGAAAAGGGATATCATGTCAAGGAACAACAGACGTTTTTCAGCACTTGGTGATATTGTTTAATAAAGCATATCAGAAAAAGGATGGGCAAGTTGCCTCGCTATCAATTTCACAGGGCGTTTTTGCGGATTTGAGTTCTTTCTTTGACACAGTTTTATTAATTTGATTCTGTCTTGCTAATGAATTGTGTATTTTGTGTCTAATTTTAAAAATTGAACATAATATAATAGAATAGTGTATGTATTTTTATTTCTGGTTTTACAAATTCAACATTTCATGTTTTTGTTGCAGGTAATAATTGGGTTTTATTCTATTTGGAACCAAGAGCAAATTCGCAATTTCGTAGAAATGAGCTTAAAGGCCATTATTGGCTCAGCTGTATCGTTGGTGTAGGTATGTAAAATAAAACAAAATGAATAAACAAAATATTGTACGGGTATTTAGAACATTAGTATTTATTTATGGTGCAGGGTCTTTTGGTGAAATAATGGTATACGAGGGGGTATTGAAAAGTACTTAGCCTACCATATAAAACGCCACAATATTTCAAAACAAAATTTTATTTATTCAACATAATTTTCTTTAAGACGTATACATTTAGCAGAACGTTCATAAAGTAATTCAAAGCCATTTAAAAAATCTTTGTTTTGGTCTGCAAACAAATCATTCCTCAACGGCACATATTGCTTCGTCATTTGTCGAAAATCTTTAACTTTCAAATGTTTTTTGAGTTTTGGGAACAAATTATAATCTGACGGTACTAAATCCGGAGAATAGGGCGGGTGGTCAACCAATTGAATCAATTTTTGTAGTGCAATCAACGATTTGTGAGCAGGAGCGTTGTCTTGCAAAAAGAGCACACCGCTGGCAAGTTTCCCGCGGCGTTTTGCCACAATTTTCTTATGTAATTCAATTAGCAACTCAGTATAATATGCCCCCACGATAGTTCTGCCCCGTTCCAAATAATCTATTAGAATTATCCCATCTTTGTCCTAGAAAACCGAAGCAAGAATCTTGCCAGCCGATTTTTGAATACCGAATGTTTTGGGTCGCGGAGAACCAATATGCTTCCACTGTTTGGATTGCTCTTTAGTCTCTGGGTCATAGTGATGGATCCACGTTTCGTCCATAGTAACAAGCCGATCCAAAAAGTTTGAGGAATCTTCTGCAAAACGGCGGCAGATTTCCTTTGACGTTGTGATTCCAACGCGTTTCTGATTAAGGTTCAAGCATCTTGGAATCCATTTGGCCGAAAGCCTTCTCATACCCAAGTCGCGATGAATGATGTGACACACAGGTTCATAGGAACTGTGCGATGCTTCTGCAATATTCTTAATCCAATACGTCGATTTTCTAAAATCATATTATAGACAGAATCAATGTTTTCCGGAGTGGTCACAGAAATTGGTCTTCTAGGGCGGTGCTCATCTTTCACATCTGATCTTCCTCTTTTATAATCCGCAACCTAGTTTTTAATAGTGGCGTATGAAAGACACGGATCGTCTAGGATTCTATCATATGAGCAAAAATTTCTTTGCCCGATAACCCTTTCAAAACTAAATACTTAATAACGGACCGAAACTCGGTTTTTTTCAAATTTTACCTTTTTCTCAGACATGCTGTTTTCAAAAATTCACAGTTTGATCACCGTTCAACTTATGGATGTCAAACTTTGCCAACTTATTTAGAAAACATCATAGTTGTAACCATAGCAACCATATTCACTTTTCTTTACTAGAAACTTTCCAGGCTAACTAGATATCAATACCCCCTCGTATATCTCTATATAATTGAAAAATATCCTAGGAATACATATATGGTGTCCCAACTGAAACAGTCCGCCCTGAATAAATTTGTTAATGATTAAATGTGCAAACACAGACGGGGTAGCAATAATATGAAGAGGACATCTTTTACAGTGTGTCATCTACCCTATTCATACCCCTAGCTGCCACCCCCACCAACCCAAAAATGTTAAATGATAAGGGGTTTCAAGCATCACTTCATTTGAAATGTTGTTGTGCTATTTGCACAACATGACATTGTTTTGCAATTCTGTCAATTCGTTTTCGAGCTACGGCATTTTGCAGTTTTGTAAATGTTGAATTAAAATATTTCAAAATTGTGTTTCGGGCTTTAATAAACGACACTCCTGATTAATCTGGCTCTTAATTCTTCCTGCGAATTTGGTTGACTAGCATGATCTTAGTTTTTAGATGACG
This sequence comes from Limonius californicus, assembly GCA_014611495.1. NCBI lineage: Eukaryota > Metazoa > Arthropoda > Insecta > Coleoptera > Elateridae > Limonius > Limonius californicus. The sequence continues at coordinate 15,831 of JABXWE010018540.1, read as the reverse complement.
CCAAAGAAAGAAACTATTGGGATGAAATCTGGTGGTCGGCTTGGCCACTTCACAGGACCTTAAACAAATCTGCTGAACATCAACTCCTTTTAATTTAATCTTATCAAAAATCGAAATCATACAGACTTTTTCCAAGAAGGCACATTCAATAATTCTGAATACTTCCTACAAACAAATAGAATTAGAAAACGGAAACTGCATTATTTGTTTTGTTGCTATGTAACGTATTTTAATGTCTATTGTACGAAGAACAGGGTGGCCACTTACTTATTTAATATTTAATAAAATAACCTGAACAGTTTCCTGCATATTTTCAATTTAACGTTTCCGATATCGAAACTTCAAAATGCTATTTCTCAAAAACTTATCGACATAATTGCATAACATTTATATAATACTTTTTTGTATAATTAAATATTTGCAAGACATTTAAAAAATAAAATAATTTAAAATGTCAAATTAATGGAAATTCAGAATAAAGCAAATGGTTTGAATTTTTTAGTACAGTAATTATTTAAAAAAAGTTTGGAGGTTCTTTTAAGCACAATATCAATATGTAAGATATTTTTATGTATTTCACTGGTTGGTCGCATAACCGAACGATGCTGGTGTTGGTAGAGCGAATACTAAAATTAAGCCAAGCGGCCTCTAGAAAGGGAGGCGTGGTTAGTGGTACAACAACAGGCGATCGGCCGTGCGTTGACGGGCACGCCAAAGCCGTCGGGTCCGGCTGCCACTACAGTGGTAGTGGTTAGGTCAAGACGCAAGCACTGGCTCTACCAGAAAGTTCCGACAGTAGGCCCCACCAGGGCCATACAAATTAATATTATTATATACACCATTGATGTAATTTGCCCGATAGTAACTTTTATTTACATTAAAACTTAAATACTTCCTAAGACGATGAGTTTTGTAGTTTGGCTCATGTTAATAATATTAAAAGAACGACTAACAGCACGTTAAAATTAATACACAATGTTTTCTAATGATTTACATAAGTCGTATAAGTTTCTAATACCAAAATGTTATATTAACCAAACATAATCATGTTATATATTTATGTGAAATGTTCTTAGATTAATATTTTTTTTTGTTTCATATGTTTATCTCGCATTCAATTTAAATTGATTAGGATTTCTATTTCCATTTATTTCATGAAAATGGGCGCTGAACTTCGCAACAAATAAATAAATTAATTATAAACAGTGCATATACATTTTTAATTATTAAGAACTTAGTAGAATTAATTAATTTTTTTATCGGTTTTTCTCGTAATATATTAATAAAAAAATTGCATTTATTTATTAAGTTTGATAGGTAGCTTTTGGCAATACAGAAATAGATAGAAAAATAATCAATAACAAATGATTCGTTCGCTCGAATATGTTGAGGATAGAGAATTTTATTTTAATTTTAATTTAGAATTTAATTATTATTAAATATAAATTTTCTTAACATATAGCATGAGTTAAAGCGGCTAAGTAGATAGATAAGATAAATATATTTAAATACTTTCTTATATATCCAAATATCATTTATGAATACTGAAATATACCAAAGATATTTTGAAACATATGTCAATTTATATTTGTTTGGTAAAAAAAATTGCTGTTTTGTTATTAAAAAATAAACGGCTTCCATAGATATTTAGGTTTATATTAAATCTCTTCTTTAAATTGTAATTAAAACAAAATCTAACTGTATTAATTCTACTACTACTAGTCATACTATAGATTCACAAAGCAACTACAAAGTTTTCTCACAGTTGACGTCAATGGAAATGCAATTAAACCATACTAATTAATTAATCACTCAATAAACTAATCACTTTAGTGTATCATTAGCAGATGTTTGTTTGTAACTTCCTAAGGATGTATTCAAAATTAAGGTAGGTAGTAGTAGTAGGTAGTAAACAGCTGATGCAATTATTGCATTGCTTGTAAGTTTGACTTTGAACGTGTTATAGACTAATTACAATAATTTATTAGATCCATACTATATTATGGTTTTAATTTCTTTTATAGATTATAACTAAAATGTTAGGTAAATAATTCCATTATTTTCTGTTAATTGTTTTTTTATCATTGAGTTGTTGCTGCTACTAAAGCACATTACTGACGTCAAAAAGTTGCTATACTTTTGTTGTACACAAAGGGATTTTTTAATTGAATCGAAACTCTTCTCTTGTTTAGTAAATCCAGAATTACGTTTTATTTGAGAAACAACTTTGGCAAGTTTTTCTTCTGTAAAATATGTTATTAGAAAACAAGAACAAAAATACCTGCCCTACATGCTACACAAATACAAGTAGCAATAAAATCACTAAAAAGTAAAAAATCCCCAGGTCCAGGTAGTATATATCTAGAGCTAATTCAGTATGGTACTCCTAAATTGACAGAGATGCCGAGAAACTTCTATGAGAGATGCCTAAATGGAGAAAGTATCCTTAACAAATGGAAAACCTCCTATACAACCCCTATTTACAACAAAGGCTCCCAAAAGTGAACCGAAACATTACAGAGGGATAGCTGCAATAAGTACTGTTGCGAGTCTATACTCAAAGACTCTAAGAAACGTAATACAGAAGGAAATTGAATTGAAACAAGCTGAAGAACAATCTGGATTCAGGGCTAGCACGGTTGACAACATTTTTACGCTAAACTTGGCAATAGAAAAACGATTACAGCGAGACAGAGAAACACATATAGCCCTAATCGATCTAGAAAAGGCCTACCACAGTGTCCCTATCAAAAAATTATGGAAAATATTAGAAAACTTTGATATAAAAACAACATTAAATGAAGCCGCTATAGAATTATACTAAGACTACAATTCAAAGATCAAAACAACAGAAGCAATCCAAACTACAAAAGGACTCAAACAAGATTGCTACCTATCACCAACTTTGTTCAAAATATACCTAGGTAGAACCCTATAGAAATGGCAGTATAAATGTGGAGCATGGGTTTGAAGATAAGAGACTACATGCTGTACTGTCTTTATTTCGTGGACGATCTGGTAGTAATTGCTGAAGACCAAGACGATCTGAGTGACATGGTAAGAAAATTACAAGAAGTGTATGAACAAAGTGAACTAACAATAAATAGAGATAAATCAGAATATATCGTAATAGGGAATAAAGAAACGGAAAATCTACCTCTGGAAAATAACTTATACTTAAAAGGAGTAGGTAAGTGTTAAATATGTAGGAGTATTTTTTTATAAAAACGGGAACAGCAACGAAGAAATAAATAGCAGAATAAACAAAGGACGAACTATTATTAGATCACTCAATCCCATTTTATGGGACAATAAACTTAGAAGAAAAGACAAACAAAAGGATTTATAAAACGATGGTACAAAGTGTAATGACATATAGGACAGAAGCGTGGGATATAAATTGAAAAAAAAAGTAAACTGTTATCCACAGAAATGGATTGCCTGCGAAGAAGCTGTAGAAAATAAAGACAGAACAGAATACGTAAAGCTACTTAAGACAAATGGTGGAAATGGAAGGAGATATAATTGGCGAAGTACAAAAACAACCATTGGTATGGTTTGGACACACTAGTAGAATGGAAGAGACAAGATGGCCCAAGAAAATATTGACATGGATACCACCAGAGAGAAGAAAACGAGGACGACCTAGACGAAGCTGGAAGGATGAAATAGAAGAAGCCATGACCCAAATATATATATATATATATATATATATATATTGCCATGATATTTATGTTATATTAATATAATCATAGTTAAATATTTGTTAAATGTTATTATAATACCTTAAACTAAACAAAGAATGCCTTCGGAAGGTCTGGTATATATGTAAAAAGGATATTTGTGATGTTAAATTCCATATTTTCACCTGAAATGTAGTTTAGGTAGATTATTTATGTCCTAATTAATAATAATTAATGAAACATTATAGTTAAAAAAGTCTTTATAAACCTGTTTGAGATAAAAAGTGTTTCCGATACTAGTTTACGATGTATCATGGTAGGAATTCTTTTACTCTATATGTGATTTGGCAGTATTTGACTGTTTGTAATCCTGTAGTATGATTGAGTACTCATTGTGGTTGATGATGGGGGTCTCATTGGACTGTACCGGAGCCCTAAAATTCATATATAGCTGTTATGGTTAATTTATAGAGAATATGTAAATAATTTTTATGTTAGTTGTGTCATATTAGCTAGATAAGTTGTGTATTAGAGCTAAGTAGGTTTTTGTCATGTTTATTTAACAATTTAGTTGTGTTTAGTTAACTATAATTGCAGTTTTATAATAAAATTAGAAAAAGTTAGGTTATTTATAGAAATGTGTTAATTTTGTTATGTATATCCGTCTTATAGGAGGTTTGTTGTGTTGTAAAACTCGAATAATTGTTCAAGAATTGTGTTAAGTGTGTTTTATTAGGTGTTGGAATCATTTTAGTATAATTAACAACATTTTGAAAAATGTAAAATTTTGGTAATTTCGAATATTGGCTTGTGAGATATCGATTTATAGATAATAATTCAGGGATTCTGAATCTAAAATTAGTTTTTTAATAGGTTTCGGCATAAGCTTTCTATCAATCATTTTAAATTTATTTATAAATGTTTCACTAGTTTTTGTTTTGGAAATTCCATTCTTGTCTTTGTTATGTTACCTAGTTACGATTCGATTTTGTCAGATTTGCAGAGGTTTCTGGCAGAAAATAATTGAATTAGTACCTTCATGGCCATCGACTAGAATGCACGCATTTTGATCAGTGCCCAAAAATCAATTGTTATGTAAAATTCAATGCTATAATTTTAAATTCAAAAGTGAGGTTAAGTTGCATTGTTTACCAAATGTCAAAGAGTGATTTGTATAACGCCAACAGAAATTGTGTATTAATAATAAATTGTGTTTTTAATAATAATAAATAAGTTACCTTATTTAAATTAATCCAAGTGTGTTTTCTTTGGAAAATTTTAACTGAAAAGAAATAAGAATAAAATAAGATTCTACGTATTCATTTATTGAAAATAATAAAATTAACGTATGAAAAAGAACTTACCTTAATTAAATTGGAACATTCAAGTGTAATTATTACTGTGCTCCTGAGATTTATTCCACTAAACTTTAAATTTGCGTACTGGAAGCTGACATTGCGAATTTCAACTGGTTCCGGCCGATACAATGGAGCTTGTCAAAATAAAAATATGCAGCTGCAGCAGTTTTCGGAGAATTGGTGCCTAAATTGCCGCAGAAGGGTCTGGATTTTCAAGCTAAGTTTAAAATTTAATTATGTACTGATATTATGTGTTACATTTGCTGCATAAATAGCTATCTAAAACAGGGAAGCCACGTATCTCCTTACCTTGAGTTTTAAGAGTCTATTTAGATGCAAAAGAATTAATTAATGTTTACTTATTTTAAGTAAACTCAAAATTGGCGCCCAACTCAAAATTACTTTTCTTATATTTCATTATAAATAATATAAATAAATAAAAATACATAGCATCTATGTCGCTGTCAACGTAGGGCGACTTCATCAATTATAATTATTAATTAAAAACAAAATACATGGTAATATATAAACCCACAATTGTAATCACGAATGCAAAATTTATATTATGTAATGCATACAAAATTGCTTAGCAAAAAATTATGAATAAATTACTTAACCGTTTTCCAAGGATGTTTAATGCTAAAATAACAATTACTAATACCTGTTAGTTAGAGAATAACTGTGTTAAGCAAGATTATATTATTGAAGGCAGAAAACATTTAAATGTAAGTTCGACACACTGATAACAGCGTTATGTAACAAGTAATGCAACAGTGGTGTATGCAGATTGGTTATAATTATTTATCTTAATCTTACTATTCTGTAGGTGTTTGTTTTACGATTACGGGAAGCACAATACTAATTGCTGTCGTCAATTACGATACTTGATTGATTATAACGAGGATTGAGTGGGATACGAAGTGGCTGCAAAAGTAGCTTAGTGCTGTACTCACAGTTAATGATCAAGTTATACAGGAGGAATACGTCCATTAATGCGGTTCTCGAATTAACACGGTTGATAAATTGCTATCAAAAATTCGAATAGAGGGCCACTATTGAGCTGACGCGGTGTTTTAAATGATGACCAATGCTAATTAAAATAATTAAACCTAGGTTCAAGTTATTAGCTTTTCATAATATATCGTATTTATATAAAAATATTTAATAAACTTTTGATTATCGTAAAGACTGTGTTTTAATTATCCTTTACAACTACACATTGGAAAAATACCTTAAAATTAAAATCATTTTGAAAGCGTATATAGTATTGTGTTTAAATAAAATTATTTCGGATTTCGGTTTATATAACTGGGTACTTGGGTGCGAATGAGCTAGTGGTAATAATGCGGTTGTTTAATACGTGACGCCCACCACATCATCACGTGTCATGTTTTTGGCACCCAACACCCGGGTGTGAGGAAGCAAGGATACGGGAGTTCTGACCTCCACTTTGAGGGTCCAACTCCTTCAGAAGGTTTAGTACCGCACCTTTACAGCTGTCTTGGATTGCTGCGTTTCCAATTAGTGCAGTGCTTTCGTGGATTAATGAACAGCACTAATCGGGTTATTACTTTACTTTAAATATGACTTGATGGATTAAGTAGAGTAGAATTAAAAATTTCATTAAAATTGCCTGCAATTAAAGCTAATTATAGATTAAAGAAAAGAAATTCCATTTAGATCGTTAAAATTCAACGTACGATGAAAAAGAATACCTCTTTCTTTTTTGAAAACTGTTATAAGAAAACAATGTTCAATAGTTATCCCATACATACATTTCCATAGCTTTTCAATCTCGCAGGTTTTCAGCGAAGCTTTTGAAGCTATCTTGCACGTTTTTTGGTTAGCTACCCCTCAGCATTATTTCGTTTTCCCTGATATAACATAAAATAACTAAACACTGATTAATTAAAATTTTAATATTATGGTAATATAATATTACACAAGAACCTTATGACTAAGTGTGTTGGCTTTATTAAGGATCATTCGTTTTACCATTGTTATAATTGGATGCTCTACAAATTTTCTCTGTTATTGGTTCTAAGTACATGTTTGGGTGTTACAGGAATGCAACATGTTGGCTTTTCATTTCATACTCATTAATTTCATTAATATCAAGTTGTTAAAATACTTACAAACAGCTTATGACGTTGCTAGGAAGAGGGTGTAAAGTTATTTCGTTTTAGAATTTTGTAATTAGCTTGGGTTTACTGAAATTAATAAAAATGAAGTATACTCTATGGTGTCATCAATATTTCCATGAAAACTGTAGGCTACGCAAAAGGTCCGACAAATATGAAAAAAGGCGTAGTTTACTATTGTTCTACTTTTATCAGAACTACTCCTATTTTGCGATATAATAAGCATAATAACATAATAAGGACGTCGCTAGAGAAAAGAAGAAACAATACTGACCCTAAAACACTGCCTTGGGGGACGCCAACTGTAAGTGTGTGATACTGCGAGGTTAGATTTCCAATTTGTGTTTAAAAACAGCATTTTAACAATTATCAGTTGAATAAGAGGTAATATTGATATGGGAAAATATTTTCATGTTTGAAGAAGAATCTCCTGTTGTGCCATACCTTTTCAAACGCCTGGCTAACATCTAGAAACACCGCTGACCACTGTATTTTGTTTTCTACGGATTTTTGTATTATATTGATAACAGTGCGTATAGAAAGTGTTTTTCGGGAATATCCGACGGCTCGGTTCCGCACCCGGCTGCCACTTGAATACCGCTTAAGTAGTTAGTGTCGGGCTGCACTAACCCAAATAGATCGATGGTTTAAGGCACCAGGATAGCAGCATGTGAGCGTAGGTTTTCGGGCACCCATCCACTTGGTGACCGTGTGGATCATTGCTTAACTTTGAATACTGTTTGTCCAGTACTCGCATTTGTTCGCTATGCTGCTCTCTATTATCTGCATTCCGGTGCAATTATTGAATTGTGGAGTGGAAACTTCAAAACCAAATTGATATTGTGGAATATGTTCGTCTAGTAATCAAGAACAGGCTAATAGTTACACTTATTTAGGTCGCATAATTAACTCAAAAATGGAGGTAAAGATGAAATAAACAGAAGAATAGAGATAGCAAAATCAGCCTTTGCTAAATTTAAAACGATGTTGAGCAACCTCATATCAATCTAAATCTAGGACTGCGTCTTCTAAAATGCTACGTATGATCAACTTTGTTGTATGGCTGTGAAATATGGACCCTCAAAGAAGACACGACAGATCGGTTAGCAGCCTTCGAAATGTGGGCTTATAGAAGAATGCTAAAAATCTCTTGGACACAAAGAGTGCGCATCGAAGAAGTTCTAAGACAAATTGGAACGGAAAGGGAATTAGTAGACAATGTAAAGAAAAGGAAGCTATCCTACTTTGGACATTTAATACGACATGAAAAGTACATAACACTACAATATATAATAGAAGAGAAGATTAAAGGAAAGAGAGCTTCTGAAAGAAGGAAAACATCTTGGATGAGCAATATAAGAAATTGGTTGGGAAGAAACGCTTTTATATACAGCGCGTGATAGATGGAGATATGCCATGACGATCGCTTCGTTTATTAGGTTTAACAGCAGTTGCAGATTTTCCAATAATTTGGATGTAACCAATAACAACTAATTGGGCAGTAGGACTAAACTTCATTAGGCAGTTTGCCTGGTTTTAATACTAAGATAATCTTCATTTGTAGTAGCCAATGACCAAGACGTTCTATTGCTTTGCATTTTCTCTTTCTTCGAACTTCTTGGCAATTTCTCAGTTATAAGATTATAACCTGTAGCCTCATGATTTTGTAAAAACTTTATTTGATCACGAAGTTGCACGATTGTGAAATTGCTTGTTGGGGGTGATAACTGCAGAGGAGTTTTAAGAGAGTTTTCAGCCTCTTCTTCGGAAGTAGGCTTTAACACTTCAACCAAATGTCTCGCAAGCATGTCACCTTTTGCTTGCTCGGATCTTGCCCATGAGCCTTTTTTGTGTGGTGGTGGTTCTTGCGTTTGAGGTCCCTTAGACCTTCTTTGATCTTCCTGATGATTATTTTTGGTTCTATCGAACGTCGTATACAGTAATTAGAACAAAGCTGTCTTTGATTGAAAGCGATATTCTCAAACTGTATCAAATCATTTAGAAAGAAACCTCAACCTGATGAAAACCTGGCTCCAAAAATGGAAGATTAATGGAAGGTTAATGCAACAAAAATCGCTCATGTGACATTTACCACACGCAGACAGTATTGTCCACCGGTTATTATTAATAATATCGAGAGATACAAAAAAACCTGATTCCAGCGGACTGTGGAATGAAAAGTCACGTCTTTTCTAGACTAAGGGAATGTTTATAATGTTTTAAAAATGGTGTTTTTCAAATAAGGCCATAGAAAAAAGTCCAAAACAGTAATATCACAAGAGCGAGGGGGCCAGGGTATTGCAGTATTCCTACTAATGATTCGGTCATCAAAATATTCGCGTAAAAATTTAATTGTATCTGCAGCTGCATGAGCTGTTGCGTCATCCCGTTGAAGAAAACCATCCCGTAGCTCATCATCGTAAAGTTCATTTAAGAAAGGTTGCAATAATTCGTTCCTGTACCGTGCTGCAGTTAGCGTGCCTTCGAAAAATATTGGCCCAACTAACCTTCGACGACTCATTCCAACCCAGTCTCATATTTTCTGTGGATGAAGGGATGCTTTAATTGTAACGTGTGGATTCTCGCTACTCCAAATCCGCATATTCTGTGAATTAACATACCCATTAAGTTAAAACCAGGGTTCGTCGGTAAAAAAGTTAAATGTAACTGCTCATCATTGAGATTATCCAAAAACCAACGACAAAACTGAACTCTTTTTGGATAATCCTGTTCTAAAAGCTCCTGAACGGAAATAAATCGGTAAGGATGCAGATACGAAGCTTGTCTCAATATTCTGTGGCATGTACCGTAACTTAAATCATCAACTTGCTGGTATAAATGTCTAATTGGTGTTTTTGGAACCTCGTCCATTCGTTGTCTTACAGTTTCAATTAAAGCAGGTACTATCTTCTTTGGCCTACCAGACCCTTCTTTCCTTCCAACACTTCCAGTTTCTCGAAAATTGCTGACTAAATTCTTAACCAAAGCATATAATTTTGGGTATGTAATAATTTTATTGGGATATCTCTCTCGGAATTCCACAAAACAAGGAGGAATCGAATAGGTCCATTCTCCGTCAACTTGAAAGACGTTCCGGAAGTAAGATTCAATAATGAATGCTCTTTGAAGTGTATTAAAAATAATTTTAACAATCTGTCAGATTCGTATAAAAAAAGATAACAAATTTATCTGACATCATAAACATTCTTTTAGTCTAGTAAAGACGTGACTTTCATTCCATAGCCCGCTGAGGATCAGGTTTTTTTTGGATCTCTTGATATCAATACCCCTTATACATTTTTAGTTAAATACCTGCGTTTACACATGATAGAAAGCTGACACGGAAACAGTATTTACTCAAAAATCACAAAGAATTTATTTAAAAATAAAAACTTATGCTGGCTATTGGGCCGGAAATAATGTCTTACTTCAGAAAAGAAGATACTCCTATATACAACAATTGAAAACTGTAAGAAATTGTGTAGATCTTCCTTGGTACGTATCTAACCTTACGCTACATCCAGACATACGTACCTTCTGTACAAAATATAATTAGAATTGAGCTGACAGATACAGGATATCGTAAAAATCTGGTCATACCGTTAACTCAGCAATCTGAACACAGATGATTGAGACGAAAATCGCCCTGCAACCCGACGAAGTAATATACCAACCCCACCTTCCTGAAGGAATAAGCGAGACCGAGATGGTCTTTTTACGTCAATAAGTATAAACATCAAATTAGCTCATAGAATATAAAGTACTCTGATTGCTGACATAAAGTTAATTTAATTTAATTTCATTAAAATGTCGACAAATCGTGAACTGGGTGAAACACGATTTAGCAGCATTTCATGAAATGTCATTGTTGTTGTTCAGGAAATTAATTTTAAAAGACTTGTAGTATATGACGAAACGAAAGCCGCGTTTCGTGAATAACTAGTAGATAGCGTGCTCATGCTATGTTTAGATTAACCACTGACATTTCATGATGTCTTTATGATTTTCAAAAATAACCCTGCTTTTATTACCTTTCGTACACGATTATTTTCCCCAATCTGACACATTTACCTGGCTTTGTAAAGTATCATTGATACTTTGGAAATTGAGGTTATAGGTTTTGACAATATGCACTATTGCAAGCTTGTTTCGCATATTTTTACAGTTACAAAACCAAAACCAAAAACCGTTAAACCTGTCGATTTGAGAAAAAAAAAGTTTTATTTTTACGTCTAAAATACTAATAAGTTTCCTGTTTATCATGATATTGATATTTTATACTTGTAACATAATCTTATTTACTTGTTTACGAATAGTGTGAACGAAACAACTACATAGCTATGGTTTCTATCACTTACTGTTGATAGTTAAAATGCTTATTTTCCTATTATTTTATCAGTACGAGGTGTGTTCAATTGAAACCCATCGTTGCCCTATATAAAGTTTATTTAACAATTTAATTACAAATAAATACCGTCACAGTTAAGGCACCTATCCTATTGTTTTACTAACCGACGTATACCCTGTTCATAGGATTCTTGTGGCCTGCTGATTGAAGAAGTCTTCCGTACCTATCTGTACTTCTGCGCCATATTCAAAATGCCGACGTTTTAACGCCTTTTTGACGGTCCAAAAATATAGAAATCGGAAGGCGATAGATCCGTACTATAGGGTGAACGCTCTAAAACTCCCCATTTCTTTCGTTGAAGATTTTCTTTTACCACAATAGCAACCTGAGCCCCAGCATTGTCGTGCAGCAAAATAACCCCACGCGTAAGTTTTCCTGGACGTTTCGGTATTACTGCTTGATGAAGCTTGTTCAAAGTTTCATTGTACAGCTTTGCATTGACATTTACTCCAGGTTCCTTAAACTCTATCAACAAGGATTCATGGCCGAAAAAAATATTAACATAATCTTGCCTGCAGAAGATTATGCTTTAAACTTCTTCGGTGGTGGTGAACTTGAATGTTTCCACTGCATCGACGATAACTTACCGGATGGCTCGTAGTAATGGCACCAAGTTTCGTCACCAGCAACTATTGACAGAAGAAAGTCATCACCATTTTGCCTACAGTCTGTGAGGTGTTGCAAAGATAAGTCCATTCGCAAGCATTTTTGTTCATTAGACAAGAGACCAGGAATCCATTGCGAACAAACGTTGTCGTAGCCCAGATTACGAACAATACTATGGGTAGATCCTACACTGGCACCAACAATATCTGAAATTTTTCTAATAGAAATTCGACGATTTTCTCTAATAAGGTCTTTCACACATGCCATATTGTTTTCTGTTAATGCAGTACACCGTGCACCTGGTCGTGGCCCATCCATGGTCACCTGTTTTCCATTCTTAAATTTTCGGCAACATTCCTTCACAATTGGGTACGCAATACATGCATTTTCATACACTACTTGCATTCGCATATGAACCTGCAATGGCTGCACATCCTTAGTGCATAAAATTTGTAGGACCGCACGCTGATCAAATTTGGACGGACTTTCAACAACAAACGCCATTTCGAAATCGAAGTTTTAAAAGTCAGAATCAAATTCAACCGCCAGAAACTTATTAATGTGTTGCTTACAAACATTACTAACATTAACAAACAAAGATGGGGTTCAGTTGAACAAACTTGGTATATTATTATCATAATATTTTTTTAAATATTTTCTTGGTGTCTTCCTACTTTTTATTTTCTTGTATAAGCTAATAATGTTATTACTCTTACTGGCAAAGTATGTCATCCAGCGGTGTGCGTTCAGGTTAATATAAATAGTCTATAGTACACGCTTAAGTACAACATATGAAATGATTTGTTAGTCCATACTTCAGGTTTCCATGTCAGATGGATGCTTCCACTTAAGTCTTCAAGTTGAATAACTTCATTGGAGTGCGTTTCGAGTTTCCTTTGAAATTTAGTGACTAGGTGCTTAATGACTTGTCTGACATTTAAATGTTACCTCTTCAAATTATCTTGGTATTTTGTATGTGGTATTTTGTTTACACTAACTCACTTGTAATTTTCTTAATTTCTATCTTAAGAATAAGTCAATTTGTCTGTTAAAATTATAAATGTAATTTACTCTTTTTATCACTGTCCTACACCAATTCAGTAAGGCGTTTGTGATTGGAGATAAATGCAGTTGTGGGTTTCTGTCTGGTTGTCCTAATGTAGTTTATATTTTCTGAGACATATTATATATTACTGCTAACAGCAATATATCCTCTAATTCAGCATCTACTATAGATACCTACATGCTCTTCTTTATCTACCACTGTTACACATAAAATGAGAAAGTGAGAAAGAAATTATAGCGGCGGCATATGCAGGGAATCGATACATAGAGGGTTTGCCAGTAAAATGAATTATAGCCCAAATTATATGCCCGCAGGATACATTAATTAACAATATAACCAGCATTATTAATTATGTTGGAAGAGATTAGGTAATTAAAAAGAAGATACTGTTTACTTGAAAGTAGAACCGAATCCTAAAATAATGTTTAGAATTTTAGATAATATTGTTTGATACTACAGTATTAAAGACATTTTCTAGTTTTTTATTGTATCGCATTGGATAAGATCTGGTTCCAATTGTGCCTAGTTGTGCCAACTCTTTATTTAATTTTAACATCAGTTGTGCCACCAAATGGTCATAAACCCAGATTAAGCAGTTTGTTGTAAGTTTAGTAATTCAGGTAATGAAATAATTAAACTGATGACGCTTTCATTTGCCACTAAACATTAACACTTCCATTTTACGACTGTATAATGTTCTGTTATTTATTTATCTTTAACATTCATTCCATCTCCAAATAGTAATTAGAACACCATTTGTGCAAGTTTAATATTTCAGGTAATGAAATAATTAAACTGTTGCCTCTTTCTATTGTACTTAATTATTGACATTTGGGTTATCAGATAGCAGAATATTATATTGTTTACTAAATTTGCACAGCATTTTTACCATCAAATAGTAATTAGAATACCATTTGTACGGGTGATTGTAAGTTTAATGTTTCAGATAATGAAATGATTAATTATGAAGTGTTAAATTTATAACGCACTGCCGAGGTTGTGTTTTTCGTATTATTTCATGATAAAACGGGCGTGAAAAATAAATATACAGAGTTATTCTAAACATGTGCGAAAAACTGTAACCACGTATAGGTGATGATACTTAACCACAAAATCACTTAGTGATTTTTTTTAATTCGTCGCTGGTATGGATGGATGTGCGTATGACGCAATTAAATTTTTCCAGGAACTGTTTTGTCTCCTGTCCGATTGTGATAAACTTCCTTATTTTGGAAAACGAACAGTTCTATGTGAAAAGTGGATAGAATTTGACCCAGAAGTTTTTTTTGTAATAACATGTTATCAGCAATCAGAATACATATGACATTCTATAAGCTAATTTGAGGTATTCAGAAATGGCAGAATGAGGGTCTCTCCAATGAGGGGTCCTCCTTAGTTCATATCAGTGAGCAAACATCTTTTTAAATCTTCTGATAACCTGGTGCGAGCTCAGTTAGCAGGGGGTTGTTGTGTGCTGTACTTTTTTCAACGTGTTTTAGTGTTCTATCATGGATGACTTCTTTAAGAGCGGAATGCAAAGATGTTCATGTAGCATTTCGTTTGTAATGTACCATGGGCGTTGGCAATTACATTTTTGATTGGCATCTTTGCATAATGGCGATGTTTGATTTGCAGCCCCAAAATTCCACTCCATAGCTCCATATGTGTTTGATGATGGTTTTGTATATCAGTAACTGATCAGTATCTGAGGTACTCGTGAGTGTATTGAAAATAGTGCTGAAGCTTCGTCTTGGACTCGCTTTCCAAATTGTCGGTTGGTTAAATAGCTCTAATAGTTTAAGAAATTGAGGTGGTAAGATTTGTTGTATTTTTTTATGAGTCCATTGCGCCAAACCTTATCGGAAGCCTGGCTAACGTCGAGCAGAATGGGACCCAGAAGTGAAAAGTTGTTTTAAAAACGTGTAAAAATCTTGAAAACGAGATTTGTATGCAGCTTAATAGTATATAGTATTATATATATAGTATCTGTATATAATAGTATTCTGTTTTCTAAAAAATCAGTGTGTAGAATTTTGTTTGATAATGTAATATTTAAAGAGTTATGTAACAAAGTTTCGAATAGAAATATCAATTTAAATACATACATCCCGTTCCCAAATTTTTAGATCAATTTATTAGCTTCTGGATCAGATTTCATCGACTTTTCACACTTAGTACAACAATCAAGAGTCTGGAGAGCCAGCTGTTTGAATAATGGTGGTTTTTGGCAGTGCTGAATTAGCTATTAGGCAATAGGAGCCTTTTTTAGGTCGGCAAAGATTAAGAAGGGGGGAATTTGGGAATGCAGGGCGTCCGTCCGTCCCTGTGCTTAAGGCATCAGATGGTCTTAATCCGGATTTTGTTGTTTATGAGATTTTTCTTTCGCCGTGATATGTATTGATGGACAATCGAATAAATAACTGTGGAACTTACAGATTGCAATACAGACAGGCCCTCAGCTTACAGACCTGAATTATTATATTAAATTCTATATTATAAATATATAATTATTATTATTATTATTATTATTATTATTATTATATATATATATATATATATATATTCCTCT